>JAADWZ010000303.1:0-37352 GCA_023336445.1 Pythium dissimile | reverse complement strand
GATTTCTTGCCCCCCCCCCTCTGATTTATTTCAACTGGATATTCTTTTTGTGTCTTCGTCTAAAACTGTTTCAAACAAGGTGAGATATGGGGGCAATCTGAGCACCACCAGGGTTCAAGAAAGGGCAGCGAAAATTTGGGCAGGATCTGTGGGCCACATTATTTTGAAAACAAGCACCAGGATGGAAAATATACAGTGATTCACACTAAATTGAGTGACTGCCGAACCTGAGAACTTGACCATTCGTAGGTGTCAACAAAGATAATGGTGAGGAAGGAGCCCAGAAGCACGGCTATTGAGTTCAGGTCTTGACGTTTACACTCCAATCAGAGCAGCAGCGATGAAGAGGCGTCGCTAGAGGAGGATCAATGGGACGACATGGCAATTGTGCGGGTAAGATCTAAATTCTCGGTACTTAGAAGTGAGCCGTTGCTGCTATCAACTAACTTTGACTTCACAGGCATTTGAAGATGCGATGCGAGGGAAGAAACAAGATCAAATCTTATTCAAACAGTCAGTGTATGCGCGGCCTCGCAAAACCCGCGCAAGTCGAAAACACTCGACAGAATCAGGGTTCGGATCTGCACCTGGAGAGTGGCCAGCGCAACGACATGGTCCTACGTTAACAAAGGCGGACGGCGACACCACATACCAGCACGACGCGCCACCTGTGCAACCTGCTCAGCAGCACTCACACGATGAGATTTACCAGGCAGCATACGCTCAAGCATTTGCGCACCTTCAAGCCCAGTGGCAGACGACTCAGCCAGCGTCATACCAAACGACATACCCTCCTTCACCCTTCCAACCACTTCATGGGGGATTGAACCACCCATCGCGGTGGCCGCCAGCGATGCATTCTCCGACACCACCTGCGATGCCTTTTGTACCCCCACAGGCGCTCGGTGGCGCTAATCAAGATGAACTCGCGAGCCTGTTGATGTCGTGGTACCAGTCGGGATACTACACCGGTAGATACCAGGCTATGCAAGAAATGCGTGGAAAAGGTCCGAGATAAATCCGCTACAAAGGACTTATTTGTTACTCGCGATCCCATAGTCACTGTGTAGCATCCTTTAAAAAGGTGTTTCGTGGAATTAGTGACATCGAGCAAGTAGTAATACCCAGACAAAATTGCCACCTACCTCCAAAGTAGCCCAACTTGTGAGCGATTTATGGAGCTACCTAAAGCACGGACTCCCTCCTCCAAGCTGTGCGATTCGTTTGTGTCAGGTTATACCGATGCAGTTCTCCTCCACATAGTATCAACATACCTCATGGACTCGATTTCTGCAAACGACAGCTTGTGCAGCACTGACTGCGCCGCGAAAGCGTTCATAATTCTTGTTGAAGACATGAAGCGCTCCAGCTGGGACTCTTCCTCCAGCATGAACGGCCGTGCGAACCACATCTTAGGGAGGACTCGATGTCGCGATAAGGCATCTTCAGCACATGCGTCAATGATTCCGCGAATGATATCACTCGTCTCTCCGTCTCCCTTGCAAGCAAACACTTGCACGTTGCATTGAAAATTTGCCAACGCCGCATAAAAGCAGTGAAGAAGTGGCTCGCTCTCCTCCAGTTCACCTTAATTCAGCCGGGCCAGTGACGAAAACGTTAATACCAGTTTATGGTATGCCAATGAAGTGGAGCCATACGTGTGACGAGCCACAGCTTCTGAAATTGGACTTGAGCTGTTGCTAACTCATACGTAAATGCCTTCATGAGGTGCTCCTCTGAAGAGCCATCACGGTAAGTATCCATATAATAAAGTGTCAAACTGAACTACATACCGCTTAAGTGACGCTCTTGAAGAAGAACGACGGCGTTGTGTTCGTCAACGACGATATCGATATACGGCGGTAGATCTCGTTCGATCACAGTGATGCCAAGATCAGACATCGCTATGAGAAGATCATCCTACACAGCATGATAGTGGCATTGAGTTTACGAAACAAACTCAACCGCAATAGAAGTACCTTCTCCAGAATGAAGCGACTGCATAGTACTCGGAGAGCCACTGGTTCAAGCTGATTCGTGTTTAATCGTGGTTTCTTCATCGGTCTATCCTTGAATTCATCAGTGACATCGAGCTTGCCTTCACAATCGAAACAAGGTAGCGACTCTGGGTGGCCACCCAGAAGTACGAAAAGTGTTGACAAAGACTGGATGTGTTTGCCCCCAATAGCCTCTCGATATAGCGAGGATTCAACGAGTCGGGATATGACAGCAACCGCAGACTGAGAAGAGTGTTTGAACTGTTCTGCGATCATTCTGAACGACAGCCCATCATTCCATGCGTGTTGAAGTGAGAGCGTGTTGGGTTGGATTTGCGAGCTGTGATGGTGAACGTACCTCAAAGCATGCAACCACATCGATGATCGAAAAGCCGTACACGCCTCGAGAATGTCATCTGACGCTACCTTTGCCGGATTGAATGATATGTCTCTCAACTTCGAATGAAGTTGAAATACTGCTGCTTCAAGAACTTCCAGCGAGATTGTCTGAAACATGCTGCCCATCGGCCCCGACTCCACCTTCACCAATTTGAGGCGACCAAGAAACCAAATTGCTGGTCGAGCATATTCATCGATAGCTGAGGCTATCCGTTGGTCGAATTTGTCGGTGCTGATGACATGGATGGCGGGTATTTCCGGATGGTTGGAATTCAGCGGGGCCTCATCGGATTCGAGGAGCAGAAATGACGTCACGAGTTCGTCTGTGCAGACATTGCCTTCAATCTTGAAAGCCAACACCCTCTTTTCTTGGTCCATTGGTATTGGAGCGTTTGACTCGGGGGTTTCGCAGCTGATCAACGCTTGAGCTTCTGATATGCAACAATTTGGCCTTTTATCTTCTTCTTCGGTTTCTGGAATCTTGATTGTGGTTTGGAGAGAGTTGACGCCCAGTCTTGCAGCATTATCTCGATTCTCTGAAGCAGAGTGGCTTGCGCTTGGGTCAACCATTTCAAACTGGAAGCTCCATGTCTTTGTCTTGACTTGTTGAGCAATGGTGGTCACAACGTCTTGTCTCCAAAAGGAAGGAATGCTCACTGAAAGAGTCGTCAGTGAAATTGCAAGTAGTGGGTCAGACTTTGCTGTCTTCGCAGCGACCGCTTTTATTGCTCTTTGCGATGCGTCTAGCTGGTCATCGTCGAACTTGAGCACTTCAGGTGGGAGAGCACGTAAATGAAGTCCGTTACAACTCAGCGAGTTGGTGCGTTGATGCATACGGGACGCCGAGTTTGCTCGGCGCAATAAACTACCGATATTGTGAGCAAGCGTTTCTGGAACTGCGCGCGTCAAGAATAGGCTGGCATTCTTCTTCACGATTTGTTTGAAGACTGCCAAAGCAGCCTTACAAAGAGGCTGATGCATTTGAGCTGTCTTGATAAGGCCGTCGAATTTCACTCGTCTCGGTTGATGACCATTCGAAATGTTTCCTTCTGATCGCGCCAAGGTGGATGGTGATTTGGCGACGAGTTCGACTCTTTGTATACTCGCCCGGTTCTTTGCAGTGGAGAGAATTTTGAACGGAATATGCGGTACTTGATTTGAGCAGATGTGGCCACAACTGTATGCGGTTGTTTCGCTGCTGCTTAATATGGACGCCAGTACTCCTGCCGCCTCGTTCGCCACCGTTCGCCACGCATGATTTCGGGCTGTCTTTCGGCTGAGCCATGGGCATCTAACAAGACGCGGGCCTGTGACTTTGGGACGTTCGACTTTGGAATGGATTCTCGACTCGCGATTCGCTTGAATGGGCTGACGATCTTTCGATCTACGTTTCATGTGTGAATCATCCCATTGTATCATGGCACTGTCAGACAATCGTCGTACCTGACAACACCAGTGATCGAGGCCATGACCGAGCGGCAGCCAGATTCAGCTGGAAACTCATGAATGCGATCATCATAGAGAGAGGATGCTTCGAGCTGAAGTCGTGCCAGAGCACCAAGCTCTCTTCCACGGTCTCCGCGATCAATTGTGTTGCTCATTCCGATGAAGGACGGCTGATCTTTGTCAATTCGTCTTATAAGCCGAGCAGTCTCCCTAGAATTGCTTGATCCTCCCGCATTGTTTTTGGTCTTCGTGCTCTCACACTTACTCCAGATCGACTTGCTTTTCCCGACTTCGCCGGGCTGACAACCTTGCACTTGCACCACCTGCAGTCTGGCACTGGCCTCACTGCACAACCGCGCGGTGGCAGCTTTTACCAGTGTATCTTCAAATTCCCACGCGAGTACCGGTGGCAGCGCGCGCACGCTCGTGTCGTGGTTGCGCGTCCAGAACGTTTTGTACTCGTTGAAGAAGGCTACTCGCCGCACAGAGAGCCATTGTCAGCCGTGCAGAAGTGGCTTTCACGTTGCCGCTTCTCGCCTCCGCTTCCTCCTCACCTCTGCCCGCATCTGCACACTCGTTCACTTCTCTCTCTTCGTCGCGCTTGGCGTCGGCGTCAGCGTCCTCACAAAGCGGCCACATTTCCCCCCGCGCTTTCTTTGATTTTTATAATTTCCATGCGCCAACTTCAAAAGGAAACCAGCATGATCATCACTCCGATAGAAGTACCGTGAAAGACTCTTGAGATAATTATTCGATTTGGCTACATTTGCATGCCTGCGCGCCTTGGGCTCAAGCTCATCATCCTCTTGATCTTGGGACTGGGCTGCTGCTGGGAGGCAATAGAAAAGTCGGATACCTGCTGCAGTTTAACCAGCGAGGACCTTCGCTCGCGGCGCATCTGTGCCAAACTGGCTTGTAGATCATCTTCCAGCGCACTCGCCTGCGCGATCTCCAGCTTGAGCCCCACGCACTTTTTCTCCAGCTGCCGCAGTCGGTAGTAGTGCGTGTCCAGCTTGGCTTTCGCCACTGCGGTCTCCAGCTTGGTGTCGGCGATGTCCTTCTGGAGTCGCTCAATGTCTTTATTCGTGTACGTGGCGATGCTGTTTCTCCTGTCCGGCTTCTTGAGAAAGCCCATCAGCATCGACTGCCGTTTCTCCGGGTGCTGCGCCTTCCACAGCTCGATCTCTGTGATTTGCTTCTCAGTGGTGTACTTCTCGGCGATCGCAAGGTCTCGGTCCTGCAAGTGCTTGACGATACGTGACTCGAGCAGAGATATGCATTCCCGACTGTCTTCTCTCTCGTCGTGGAGATCCATCACCTTCTCTCCAATTCCGTCGCGCTCTCTTCGTGCCACTGATAGCAAGTCGGCTGCAGCTTCAAACTCCGTTTCCACCTCTGCTCGCGCAAACTCAGCGACACCTTTTGATGGGAATGGCGTTGCAGCTGACCCCACAGTCTCAAGAGGATCCACGCTTGCGAATGGTGCTGTCAGCTCGAACGGGAGTGTCTTGTGAATGCATGCGATCTCTTCAATTGGCGACGACAGCAGCCACCGCACGAACGGAACGTACGGCGCCAACTCAAGGATAGGCGGTCCCAGCAGCGGAACGCAGTTATCACTTGCCAAAATTTCACACGGCTCCACTGCTACGGGCAGATTGAGGTGCGCCTCCTCAGCCAGCAGATCGTCGATCCGAACGTCGAGCTCGCTCTCGGAGATGCTCGAGCCGTGGCAAACGGGCATTTTTGCGGTCAACGTTTTAGAAAATGGTACAGACTGCTCTTACAAGACCGGCTTGTTTCCTTTTCCGTTGCACGACTGATTGGGTGATGCGCTATATTTGACGAAAACGGGTCGTGGGACCACAGTATGCAATGTCCATGAAATATCCAATGACGCCGATTCCTACCCTTTCAAGTGTCAAACTCATACTGATCGGGCCCTGATGGACTCCGACTGCTCATCTGCAGACTCAGTCGTTTCTTCGTCGCTGTCACTGTCACTCCAATCGTCGGCGGCGTCGGGTTCGTCTGTCGGATGATGGGTCTCCAGCAGTTGGCGGATGGCGTTGGCTTCGTCGTAACGGCGCAGTTTCGAGTACGCGTTGGCCGCGGCTTGGAGCATGGGCTTCCGATCCAGAATGCGCTTGCGGTCGCCGTCCCGTCGGGCGAAGTCTTCAAAGAGAAGAATCACTTCTTCTGGACGACGGAGCTTGCTGTTGCACGCCATGCCAATCTCACTCAGCGCCATTCCGAGCGGAATGTGCTTGTTCATGCGGAGCGCACGAATGATGTCTGCGGCCTTCTCGACGCTGCTGAACTTGCCTGTGCGATAATACAAGGCGATGACGCTCTCAAGCGCAACATACTTGACCGGAATGCCATTGTTCAGCGCGTGGGCCACGATATCGTCAATCAGATCGACCTGCTTCAGTCGCACAGCGACCAGAAGCAATTCGCACACCATAAACTCGTTCCACTGCATCACATGCGGATACTTGCCCATAAACTCGACGAAACCGTCCACTGAGTCGATGTGCCCGTCCTCCAGCAGCGCGGAAAGCAGGAGCGGGAACGGCTTGTTGCTGGCGCGAATGCGGTTCTTCTCCATGAGCTCGAGGACACCCATCGTACCCTGCATCGCCTGCTCGCGACAGCCGTCGTTGCGCTCTTCGACTGACTTCCGGAGCAGCCCCTTAGACACGCACTCTTTTAGGTCCCGGCTGGCAGTCTTCGACTCGACCACATGCTTGAGCACAACCAGCATTTCTGGCACGCATCGCAAGTTCCACAGTCTGAGCAAACACACGTCAAAGTGGTGCTCAGCGTTCGCTCCCATCGGCGCCTCGCGCGGGTGGTGGTAGTACTGCATTGCACGGCTCACTTCACCTCGCTCGGCCGCGGCTTTGATCAAGCGCGGCTGCACCGCGAGGGGCACGTGGCTGCCCATCTCCCGCACGATCACGTCGCAGATCTTCATGGCCGCTTCGAAGCTGGCGCCAGGGTCGTCTCGAAGGAGGGCCTCCAACGGCTGGTAGAATGACGCTTCCGCGATTCGAACGCCACGCTCGCGCGCGATTCGCAGCACTCGCACGGCAGTGTCCGCGTCCTTCAAGTGGCAGCAAGCGAGTAGCACAGGTGGTACTGTGCCGGGCGTCAACAGCCACTGCTGAGCCATCGCCATAGTGGCACTTTCTGTGTCGTCTTCCTCCAGGCCCACGAGCCAATTCGTGAAAAATTTCTCGACCACTTCGCTGTACCGTCTCTGCTTGTTCAGCGCCACAGCATAGTGCTCGCAGATCATCCCCCAGTGCTTGCCATTCTGTGCGTGCTGCGGGAAGATCTCATTCCACAGAAATGCGACGCCTTCTATGTCGCGGTAATTGCCCTGGCGCATGAGCGCAATCAGCATGCGTCCAAGCCGCTTGGTCGTCTCCACCTCGCGGAACAGCTTGCGCTGTTCGGCTGTAAATGACGACGCGTCCTCCGACTTCACTTCACAGTCGCGCTCGATACGTTCGTGGAGAAGCTCAAGAGACTGCTTGGCTCTGTTGGCGAAGAGATGAAGCGAAACCACCAGTTCAGCACACAGAAGACCCCTTCGAGCTCATGACTGTCGTACCGTGCGAGCTCTTTGTTGGTGAGCCCAGATCCTTCCGCATCTGGCGTCCAACTCGGACGCGAGAGAAACGAGCGACCGATGCGCGAGGACTCCGGGTGCTCGAGCTGCTCTGCCAGCGCCATGGCGGTCGCGATGGGCGTGGGCACAGCCTTCTTCTTGGCTGTCGTACCGTCGCCATCGTCCTTCTTCTGTCCGCCCGCGGTCGCGACCGTCTGCGCGTAGCGAGATCCGTCGCGCGAGCTGGCGGCGGCGGCAGCAGCGGCGCGTTGACGCAGCAATGCACTGCGCAGCATGGTCAAGTCGGTCGGAGGTGCGCGGTCCGGATCTGCTCGCCAAACGCGTGCCACGACGATGACGCCACCACACAAGCAATTGGGCTTTTCGTTTTTTAAACACGTCACCTTCGCGTCACCTTCGTGCAACTCATGGTTATGAACAGACAGTTAGCAACGGCACCAAGTCCACTGTTGCGCTCGCTCACTCTCGGCATGGGCCGGGTGCGTACGTACCAGTATACACACTTCCCCCTTTGGAAGGCAGCAGGCAAGAAAGAGACGGGAACGGCGCGGTGCCAGCATGAGCTGGTTCAAGAGCAAGATCAAGATGGTGGCGGCGCGCGCGTCCGACGCGCTGGCGCAGGCCGCCGACATCGTGGCGCCGACGCTCTACGAGTCGCGCGCGGACGAGTTCCACCACCGCTGGACCACCGTCGCGCGCTTCCTCGAGACCATCATGACGCGCGACCTGGACGCGGCGGAGCAGCGCCGCCAGCTGCTCGAGTCGCACACGCGCGACTCGCTGCAGAAGCTGGTGCTGCTCATCTACGCCGAAGAGAACGCCACCGACCGCGCCGAGCTCACGCGCTCAGTGGACGCGCCGGACGACGGGCACCAGCGCCACCAGCAGCAGCATCATGTCCACGGCGACCAGGCGCCGCGTGCGTGTCTAGAGTACCTGCTGGAGCGGCAGCTCATCCCGCATTTGTGCGACGTCGGCCGCCGCGACCAGCCGTGCGGCATCATGTCGCTCGCGCTCCAGTTCGTCGGCGCGCTGCTGAGCCGCGTCAACCACCCGATTCTGCCCACTCGCGAGGTGCACGTGTCGGTCGTCGCGCTCATCCAGGCGGCCACCAAGCGAGAGGTCGACGACCCGATTGTGCGCAAGTGCCTCGTCACGCTGCTCAACATCTTGTGGAAGAAGCTGCGCGGCGACCCGGTGCAGACCGAGTTCTTCTTCCTCCACGCGGACCGCGGCAGCGGCGGCACGCAGCTGTCCGACCTCGTGCTCTTCACGGGGCTGCTCCCACACATGTACGCCGGTCAGAAGACGGGCGAAAAGTGTCGCGAGGCGCTGGTGATCGCCGCGGGCGTCCACGAGATGGCGCTCTGCCACTTTATCCTCACGCTCACACCGTTCTGCCACTACGCAGTGAGTGGCGTGCTGTCTGCCTATGATGCGCTGCCCAAGACACTACCCGACAAGCTGCGACGCGGCAGTGGGAGCAGCAGCGGTACGGGCGCAGCGGTGTTGACCAGCGAGGCGCTTGATGCCAAGCTGCAAACACTGGCGTCGCGCCTTCGGTTTTGCTCCACACTCGTGATGGTGGGGCTGTACGAGCTGAAGACGACTGCTGCGGACGGCACCGTGGCCTGCAGGTCCATCAGCAGCGAGATCCTGGAGCTCTTCCGCGTGCGTTTCCTCGATGGGCCGCTGCTCGACGGGCTGATGGACACATCCGAGGCCACGGGGCGCACCGCCACTCTGTACGCGCGCATCATCTTGGAAGAACTGGCGTCTTGCTGTCGAGATACGAACGCCAACCCGCTGCTGCTCATGTTCCTGCAGTTCCTGGTCCAGCAGTCCCCGCTAGCCACAACGGAGCAAGACCAGTCATCTCAAGAAGCCAGCGAGCCAGCGAAAACCGATCCGGAGCTGACGACAGCCGAGCGACGACTACCGATGGAGTTGGTCCACCGCATGGATTCACTCTCCAGCTCACTCAGCATCGCGACGATGGACCTCTTCACGAGTTTACTGGATCTCCAGAACGACTTTGTGGACCTCACACTGCTCGGCAGTCCAGTAAGCGACTCGGTTTCGCTGCGCAAGGGTTCGGTAGGCGCGCTGAGTCCTCACATACAAATGAACAGTGCGATTTGGTTTGCGTCTCGGTTTCCAGAGTCAGCGGTGGCGGCGAACGCCCACATTTGGAAGATCCAGGCGTTCGACTCGATGGCGAGCAACGTGGAAATCCCGGTCAGTTCTCCAAACGAGAGCGACTCGTCCGAAGACCAAATCGTGTCGCTACTTTCGTACATTGCCGATGCCGAGTACGTTACGTGCCAGCGCGCGCCGGCCGTTCTGGACGATTTCTGGGACAGCGACGAGGATGACGACACGGGGCGCAACGGCTCGTTCAGCAATTGTGGAGCAAAAGACGGCGAGGCGCACGAACCGTCCGAATCGACCAAGCCAAGTCGACCAGAATCGGAGAACGGACCGCTGTCCACGTCGTCGTCGTCGTCGCGCACGGCAGCCACGCGCAATTCGATGAAACCGTTGCGAGAAGTGGCACTCACTATGGCTCTGCCTTCGTACTCACCCGTGGTGACGAACCGGGCCTCTACTTCGCCATTGACAGTTTCGGTAGACTCGAACCAGTCGGGGGTGTTCTTTCGGCTTGTTTTGAACCGGCTGGAGCGCGTGCTGGAGAGCTCCTTCTATGAAAATCTCGCTCTCTCCGGCCTCATCTCCGTGCTGGCGCAGAAGGAGCAGTGTGCCCCGGTCATGTTTGACGTTACCGAGGTTCTCGGCGGTGGTGGTGAAGTGGGAAGTCTGCGCGCTGTCCTGGAAGAAGTACACGCCGACGCGATCCGCCGCACGTCTCGACTGGTGAACGGCCAAGCCCGGCTCGCGGAGATCCGGCGCAAGCTGGTGGAAGAGAACAACGAGGCCTCCCTGAATGACCACGAAGCCGAGACGCGGCTGCTGTGCGGCTACGTCGTCGTCGAAGAGATCCTGAAAGAGCTCTGTTCGATTCTTTTTGCGAAAGAGCGGGTGCGGAGTCTGCCGGTCAAGCCGGAAGGGTACTACCTCGAGCCAAAGCGACTGTCGCTCACCCTGCCCCGTATTCCGTCCAATGAGTCGCTCTTGAAAGATGCCCCAGGGCAGGGTGACACTGGACCATCAGCGCTGCTGAGCATCGGCCAGGAGTTTGAGCAATTAATGGCAGACGCCGAGTCGACCATGGGCACCATCCTGACCGCGACGAGCGCCAAGAACGAGCCTATTCCATCGGCCGGCGAGGGCGACGCGATCGTCTCGGCTCTTGCCTGAAGAAAAACAGACACTTACACACACCACCTCCAGTCAAAGAGAGAGAGAGAGAGACTGACGTCAGCAATGATGTGTCCGTACGCCCACCGCACACGCGATGTCTCCATGTAGCAAACTGATCAAGCCGCCTAAATTATTTACAAATAGACCAATGCAGGCTTCTTTTCGTCAAATGGCTTCACTTTTAAATTGACGACAAGTTAATAAGGTGGCTACATTCCGTAAATACGCGGGTATTTTTACGTCTTCTGGAGTCAAAATCATCCATGTGAAGAGCTCTCTGGACCCAAGACCCAATGAGATCCACCAACAGCGAGACGTCACGGAGCCGAGGTGGTTTCCATCCACGAGGATCCCTGGAAAACCCCAATTTCCCCATGCCGCGCTCCTCAGCGTCGGTGGACGGCGAGCTGCTGCCGCTGCTGAGCACGCGCAGCGCCGCCAGCAACGCCAGCACCACGGCCATCACGCCCGGCGGCTACTTCAACGCGACCAGCTCCTACGGCGGCACCGACGCCTCGCCCACCAGGGCGAACAACCCATATGGTCTGCTCAAGATCAACGTCAAGCGCCCGCCACACGGCGCCGGCGCAGGGGCAGGCTCGCTTCGCACGCCGCGGTCACCGTTCGATGAAGGGTTCCCGATGATGTTCTCGTCGCCCATCCCGTCACCGCGGCCGCACCGCCTGTCGTTCAGCTACGAGCGCCACGACCGCCACCGCCACCTGCACGTGTTCCTGACGCTGCTCATGTCGGTGGTCGGCGCCGGCATGCTCTCGGTGCCGTACACGTTCCTGCTCGTGCCCACGTGGGAGGCCGTCGTGGGCATCGTGCTCGTGGGCGCGTCCATGGCCGTCACGTCCACCGCGCTGCTCTACGCGCACGTGCAGCTCGCGCACGACCAGGAGCGCGTGCTCCACATCGGCGCCGGCAAGCGCTTCAGCTCGTTCCAGTCGATCGCGATCGCCGCCGGCGGCGACATCTTCGGCTACGTGGTCTCGGTCGTGACCGCCGTCGGCATCTACGGCGGCTGCGTCGGCTGCATCCGCATCGTGCGCGACATTGCGCCGTTCATGATCGCGATCACAGCCTCGCTGGTGAGCAGCGCCGACCAGGCGGCCGTGATCGCCGCCGATGCCACAGCCGACACGCACGCGCTCTATCTGCTCTGGGGCACCTTCGTGCTGGTCGTCTTCCCGCTGTGTATCCTCAAGAACCTCTCAGCGCTTCGCGTTTCGAGCTACTTGGGCTTTGCCTTCTCGCTCTACCTCGTCGCAGCGGTCGTCTACCGGGCGTTCAACGCGCTTGCACCGGCTGTACAACCGCCCGCGACCGGAATCGCGGACGCGCCGCCGCCACCCCCGACTGCGACGGAGCCTCCCGCGACCGTGGTGGTCGGCGCCCTGTTCTCGCGTGTGTCGCAGTCCATCTCGATCTACAACTACGCGTTCATGATGCAGCTCAACCTGATCCCGCTGTTCATCCAGCTGCGCGGCAGCTTCGCTGAGCCGCTGCACGCGTCGGCACGCAAGATGACGCACTCGATCTTCGGCGTCAGCGCGTTCTGCGTCGTGCTCTACGTGGTCTTTGGCGTTTTCGCCCACCAGCTCTACGGCGACACGCTCCGCGGCAACATTTTGCTCAACTTGGAGAGTGATCCGCTGATGGCCGTGCCGCTCGTCGCCGTCTTCCTCACGGTCGTGCTGTCGTTCCCGCTGCTCTTCCACCCACTGCGCGGCGTCCTCGAGGAACTCATCTTCACCACGCACCTTGAGGACATCGCGTTCTCCACGCGGCTCGCCACCACGGCGCTGCTGCTGCTCTCGCAGCTCGTGTTGGCGATTTGGGTGCCTGGCGTCGAGGTGGTGTTTGCACTCACGGGCGCCAGCAGCTGCCTGCTCATCTGCTTCGTGTTCCCGGTCGTGCTGTTCATGCGCTTGTACCCGTGGCGGAGCCAGCTGCGGCGCCGCGCGCTCGTGCTCACCACGCTCTGGGCGATCGTCGCCTTCTTCTCGGTCGTCGGCCTCGACGCCACCACGTTCCTGCTCAGCGGCTAACAAGGCCAACCAACTTTGTTTCCAAATTACATGTTTTCTCCGTAAATTAACTCATTTCAAATCACAAGAAAAAGAGGAGAATTTCAGCCTCAGGTCGCGCTACTTTCCTTCGCGACAGGCGACAACCCGACCGCGTCCTTGTCGTCGCGGTAGCGTAGCTTCCACTCCGCATCGTCGGCCAGCAGCGAGGACGTCGTGACACCCAGACGGCTGTTATCGCCCGTGTCTGCCGCCGGCTCCTGCTTGATCGCGCGCTCCACGTGGACCGGCGGGATGCCGCCGCTGCGGTGGAGCTCAAAGAGCCCGCCTTTGTCCAGGGCCGCGTGCTCGTCATCACTGCCGTCGCCGTCACGCTCCCTCGACGGTGAGGAGCCGTCGTCGCCCGCGGCCGGCGGCAGCTGGTAGAACGCGTAGAGCACCAGCAGCACGAGCGCCTCGACAAACACAAGGTTGAGGATGACAAGCAGCGCCGTGGGCATCGACCAGTGGTACATGAGGTAACGCACGCCCGAGAGCTGCGCGATGATCGTGAGCTTGGCGCTGTAGATCTGAAGCGCCGGGTGGTTGAGCACGATATCGATGTTGGTCAGCGGGTGGCTCTTGCTCTCTTGGAAGCCGTTGACCACGGGGATGACCAGCGTCTGCGCCGGCTCGCTCATCCGCGTCGCGTACGGAAAAAGCCACGCGACGATGCGCGTCCACTCGACGAGCGGATGCGCGCTCTTGACCATCGCCGGGCGCGCGCTGCTGGCCAACACGCCGCCGTGCTGCGCGGACGCGAGCGTCGCCTGCACCATGAACATGCCAATCTCAAGGTTCACTCGCGACTCGGGCATCGTGAGCTCCACGATCACGTCGTAGCTGACGCCGGGCACGAGCACATACGGTGCTGTCGCCGGCAGCTCCACCAGCGGCGATGCTGACCACTGGTGGTGCGGATCGAGCAGGTTGAGCCGCGCGGTGGGCAGCGTCAGCGTTGCTGGCTCGCGCGTGTTGGCGCGGGGCATGGACAGCGCCGCGTGGGTGCCGTAGTCGAAGAAGACCTCCTGCTCGTGCAGACGCGACGGGATCACGAGGTAGTAGAGCATGCTGTAGAGGACCGTGGCCGAGAAGAAGAGCAGCGCAACGCCCGAGGCCAGCTGCGCCACGCGCATCGCGACCTGCAGCGCTCCGCGCGCATACTCAGCGGCGGCGGCGCGCAGCTGCTCGCGCTGGCGGCGCCGCTCGTGCTCGTCCTGCGGCGGCTGGGTGGTCCATGCGGCCGCGTTGCCCGCGAGCGATCGCGGCAGCAGTGCCAGCGCCAATTGCCAGAGCCCGCCAAACTGCATCTCGGGAAATGACGAGGAGCTCTTCGATTCGCACCTCGCGGGTCCCAGACAAGGGTACGCGGTATAGTATACCTGGTGTGGTGCATCCCAAGTGTATAGTATGCAATGTATACGGGACCTGCCCGCTGAGTTGCCACCGGAAGAAATCCACGAGCCACCGAGAGAATGTTTCCGCTGCTCAAGGGCGTGGTGCGCGGGCTGCGGCGGCTGACGGCGCACATCGCGCCGCCGGGCGACTGCCCCATCTGCTTGGATCAGCTACCCGTGATTGGCCTGCCTGAGGCCGCGAGTGGCGCGCAGGAGACGCACGCCAAGCTGCTCTGTCGCCACAAGTTCTGCACGAGCTGCCTGCGCCCGTACATCGAGATGAAGGTCCGCGCGCGCGAGGTCGAGGACGGTGAGAACAGTCTATGTGATGTATAGTCTATACTTACCAGTAGAGCTGATGGTGTGTGTGTGCGCGCGTGTAGATCAGCTAGTGTGTCCCGTCGTGGCGTGCAAGCAGCCGCTCCAGCGCCGCGACATTGCGCGCATCGGCGGCGCTATCCTGCTCAGCATCTACCAGCGGACGCTCCAGCGAGTGCGCGTACGTGCTGACGCAATTTAAGAAAAAACGGGATGTTGTAAAAGGCTTGGCACTAAGTGTTTAATGGCCATGACAGGACGAAAAGAACCCGATGGCGCGGTGGTGTCCTCGGGCCGCGTGCGGCGAGCTCATCGTCTGCGAAACGACCAGCAACTTCACCTGTCCAGCGTGCGCGACGGTCGGGTGCTTCAAGTGCCGCGGCCAAGCGCACCTCTTCGCGTTCCTTTGCCGAGCCAAAGTGGCCGAGGACGCGTCCTACCGCCAGTGGGAAAAGTCAGTCGGCGACCGACGGACCGTGCGTCCATGCCCGCGCTGCCAGATGCGCATCTGGAAGACCGAAGGCTGCAATCACATGACCTGTACGAGCTGTCGCCACGAGTATTGCTGGGTGTGCGACAGCGACTGGGACCGGAGCCACTACTCGTGCTACGAAGTGGCGATCCTGGGCAGCTCGTACGTGGCGCGGCTCGCCCACCAGGTCGTCGGGTACGCAGGCATTGTGGCGATTGTCGCGATCATCTCTGTCTACGGCTTTGCGGCCTTCGTGGGCTGCTACGCCGTGTTTTGTATCTTGCTCTCGCAAGTGCGAGGGATGCAGATTGCAAACGCCGCAGGTAGAGCAAACTAGTTGCTACCTCCGATGTCGTTAATTTACATACAGAAACCAATGGTCTATTGGTTTCACTCGCGACGAAGCCCAGCGATCCGCTGCCTTTCACTGCTCTCGCGCCTTGGCTACTGGTCCCTTGGAATGTCTGCTCCACGTGTTGCAATGGCGCACGTCGAGTTGGCTCTTCTCTGCGGAGTTCGCACCACCGGTTCTCTCGTTGTGTTAACAAGTGGAATATGCGACGTGTGAGACTATGGCAATTTGTGAATTGCCACTAAGTTCGTTCCAGTGCGGCATGACGTGCATTCGTATCACCCACTAAGTACGCCTTCCCTCGCAATTTCCACTGACGGCGCAGACTTGGGACGATCGGCGGGGCGGGTACATTGATTTCTCACCGCACTGACGCGGGTGCTTGCTTCACGCCGCCCCGTACGCGTCTGTAGAGCTGGCGGAGCTTGGTTCTCTGCGTCCATCAGCACTTTGGCTCTTCTAGCCACGTTGCTCGCCCTTCGTAGAGGCCTGTAGCCACTGCGATCCGTTGTCTGTAGCTGCTCGTTCTCTGTGCCCATTCTGTCACGAAGCATGGACTTCGTGGAGACCCACGACCCGTTCGGCTACGTGGGCTCGCGCGTGCTGCGCCACGTTCACAGCCACAGCAGCAGCAGGCGGCGTGCGCGCCGCGCCGCAGCTATGAAGCCCGACCCAGGCGCGCCCCCGCCCCCAACGCCGAGCCACGACGGCGCCGAGGGCGACGACGAGCCCACCCAAGCCGACGGGCTCGTGCTCCACGGCTGGCTCACGCGGTACGACGCGGCGCTCGACCTGTACACGCTGTTTGTGCCGGGCCGCGACCGCGCGACGAGGCTCTCGCGCGCGGAGGTGATCAAGTTGGTGTCGAACCCCGAGTTCCAGCTGCGCGCGGAGGTGGACGACGACGCATTCCCGCCGCCCGTGGAGGACACGAGCAGCCGCTTTGTTGGCGCTCCCGTGCGCAAGGCTAGCGGCAAGAAGAAGGCGAAGCGGCGACGCTCGTTTGGGAGCGAGAGCGACGCGGCGGCTGATGCGTGGGTGGACGGACGCGTCGTGAGCTACCGGCCGTTTGCAGATGCGTATCGAGTGGACTACGAGGACGGCAGCACCGCGGAGATGACGGAGAGTGAGGTCGTGGACGCACTGCTGGCGTTCGCCAAAGAGAAAGCGGCAGAGACAGCCAAAGTGGCCGACGGCGACGCCGTACGGAAGCGACGACGAAGTCAGAACGGTGCGCAACACGACGACGAGGATGACGAAGAGACGGAGGACGAAGCGCTGCCGCTGCTGCGCGACGCAGTGAAATTTGAGGGCGGTCGACCGCCTCCTGCGGCACCAACACCAGCTGCACGTTTACCACCTCCTCCACCACAAGAACCTGTAGCAAACGAGACGGCACCTGCTCAAGAGCTAGAGTCGACGACGACAGCACCAGAGGCGCGCGAGCCGCCGCACGAGGTGGAGTCCGTCGCAATCGACGACGACGACGAGCCGATGGAGCTGCCTCCGATCGACGACGACGAGGAGGAGGAGGAGGAGGAGGAGGAGGACATGCGGCAAGTGAACCGTGCGCTTATGGCGATGGGCACGTCCGCCAGTACTGCCCCCATCGCTGCCGTGAGCAGCACCGACATCGCCATCTCCTCGTCCTCAGCGGATAGCAGCGGCCTCACAGCCGACGCGGCGCCGACGCCGACACCGTCTCTGCCTGCTGCTGTCGCCGCCACCGCTACGCCACCTGCGGCGTACTATGTGGTCCACGCTCGACCACACGCCGCGACGGTGCCGCTCGACAAGCGCGCGATGGCGTTCGAGTTCGTGCGCATGGAGCTCACGCGACTGCTGGACGCGGACGAGTGCGCCAACCTCGAGACGGCGCTGGTCGCCGACGTGATGGCGAACCGAGACATCAAAGACCGCGACGCCGTGCGGCGCTTCGTCGAGACGGGCGGGCTGGTGGTGCTCAACACGGTGCTCAACGCGCGCGCGCGCGACGTGCTGACGCGGCCGGCACTGCGCTACGACCGCGTGCTCTTTTTGCTCAAGCTGCTGGCGATGCTGCCGACGCCCTCGGAGCTGCACGTGATGGAGTCGGGCATCGGCAAGACGGTCGGGCGGCTGATCAAGGCGCGGCTGAACGACCAGCAGACGGCGGCCGACGCGGCCATGCCCAAGTGCATCGCGCACTTGGCCAAGTGGATCAAGCACAAGTGGATCGCCAACATGCGGCGCGACGTCAAGACGAATGCCCGCGGAGGCCCGAAGAAACACTTGCAGCGCCCGACCCACGGCCGCCCGTCCGGCCCATCCGGTCCTCTGCAGCAGCGTCGCCTCGCCGACCACGCGCCGATCCCGCGTCGACAAGGCGAGCTGCTGCTGCCGCCGTCGCCGCCGCCCGGTGTCGCGTCGTTTGCTGACTTTACCGCCGCGTCCAACCGAACGAGCCGCGACGTGTTAGGAGGCGCGCTGGCGGCGGCGTCGAGACCGTCGCAGCCGCCCAAATCGACGCTCAAGCCCGACTGGATGCGGCAGAAGGAGACGCTGACGCGCACGCGCTTCACGATCAATACGGACGCCAACGCCGAGAGGCAGCACTACCAGCGCGACCGCGCGAACGCGGAGGCGAATGCGAGCTCCAACGCTAGCGCCCAGACGCGAGGGCCGCAGAATGCGCGCAACACGGCGATGGACGACCCCGGCGCCCGAGGCGTGTACGGCCGCGCGCAGCGACTCGCGTTCGGGCCGCGGTGGAACGTCTGCGAGTTCTTCAAGGACACGCCGCCCACCGCCGTGCGTCGCTTGAACGCTGGCGCCAACCAGCACTGGAAGCCCAAGCCCAAGTCGATCTTGCGCAAGACGAGTAGGTATCGCAACGAGCTCTCGTGGTAGGATAACCAGCGTGATGGCGTTTGGACGTGGTCGACCTGTTTAACCGCATCAACCACCAGCGACAACCGACGTAACGAACGAACAAACGAATAAGATTAATCATTTGCTTTGGCCACTCACTCGTGTTGTGTTTAGCTTAAATATGCTGAATGCTGATAGCGCATTGGGCTTGTTCACCGTATGGATACACCGCTCAGCTTCCAAGAGGTTCGAAGGTATCCGATCACGTCCTACAGTTTCAGCAGAGCCAGCTCATTTAGTCCACGCATTTTTCTCGGACCCAACGAATACAAACACTCACCTGAATGTACGCGTCTCTCAATGCGACTGGCAAATTCACGAGCTCCACGTCGGCGCGCAAGGACGCCGCAATCTTCTCCAGTTTGGTGGTCTTCGCCCTCCAAATCTCGTTCAGATCCGTGCGTCGCTGGAAATCGCGGTAGTAGTCGATCAACGTGACGACTTGTTCCGTGCAGCCGTAGACACCCGGTCCGTAGCTTAAGCGCAACGCTTTCAAGTGGAGGGCATGACGCTCCTGCAGCGACGGCTTCTTCATCACCACCGCCGTCGTCGTCGGCTCGGTCTTGGAGTCCGCGGCCAACGGCTCTGTGGTTGATGAAGACACAGTGCTTGGTGGAAAAGCGACGACTACTGGATTCGTTGAACTTGGCACTTCCGTCTTGATCAAAGCAGAACTGACCGGATCCGGACCCGAAGCCGGACCCGAGCCACCCGCTTCCACCGCCGCCACCAACTCCTCGACAATTCGCGTAGTCTCTTCGAAAATGGCCGCGTCCATATCCTCGATCTCAGAGACTGTAGTGCCACCACTATGAGAGATGTTTGGCTGCGGAACAAGAGCCGTCGAGGCCGTTGCTGTGCCACCGGACCGCTGCTGGTCAGCCCAAAACGCGCGAATTGCGGCGATGTAGCCGTGCTTTTTCTTCTGATCTTCTTTCGGAACAGTCTTCATGATGCCCGTGCCAGCGATCGCCTTGCGGAGGTTCTCCACTTGGTACTGCTCGAGCGGCTCCAGTAGCGTGCCTAGAGAGTAGGCTTGCAATTTCAGCCTTTTTTCTCGTTTCTGTCGACGGGGCTGCTTTGGATCCGCTCCGTCAAGGTCTGGATCTTGGGAGAGCACGGCGAGTTGGGCGTCACCAGCAACGGCCTTGACGTGTTGGCTGAACTCGGATTTGACAACTTCCTTGGCCTCTTCTGTCAGGTCGGCTTCGGCCGCTTCCATAGAACCAGCAGCAGCATCTGACTTGACTGTGGCGTTCGTGCTCGTGTTCATGAGCTCATGAGCGTCGTCCCGCGGCACTACGAGCTCAGGCGTCGCTTGGACACCTTCCTCTTTCACTGCAGCAGAGTCCGCTTCGTTCTGCGGACTGGCTTGAACGTAGTCGTCGTGGATGATCTCGATTCCGTACCAACCGGACTCGTCCGCGGCAGCGTTCTTCACAGCTTCCACACGAGATGCTTGAGTGTTCGTCTCAGCATATGCAGTAGCAGGCCTGTCGACATGCGAAGTAAGTCCCACGTCAACGTTCTCTGACGGTGACGGATTGAGCTGCCTTGATGAATGCGGGGAAATGTCCGTCCGTTCAGTCAACGAACCTTGTATTCGCGTCGTCAGCGACGGCTTCCTTGTCCGTCGACGTCCCATCGGCATCAGGGACGGATCAACTGGCGTGGATCCTCCACCGGACGCGCCACTATTGAGACCAGAATCTTCTTCCACTGGCGAAGGCGTCGTCGTCCCGTCACCCTCTTGCGGTCGCTCGTCTTGAGTGGGCTGGGCGGAATCAAGACTGCTCTCTGGCGCAAAGTCGCCGACCACGACATCACCCGACTTGCTTCCACCGGCTTCTAGGGTCTTGTCTGCTGCATCATGAGCACTGAGCGTTGGCATGCTTTCAGGGGTTCGACCTGAGTGGCGAACACTTGAGTCTAAATGGACAGCCGCTCGCGCTTTCACCGACGCCTTAACAACCGGCGACCGATCTCTCGACGGAATGATCTCGATATCAGCGTACGGGTCGTCCTCATCCACAACAGCGTTCGCAACAACACCAATCCGAGCCGCTGCCTCTTCGACTTGGGACGATGGTTGGGACTGAGTCGTAGTCTGCGATTGCGAGGCATCGAAGGAGTAGGAAGCCTCACTCATCGACGACGACGAAGCAGACGCCAGCACCAAATCGTCGACGCCACCTGCGAGGCTGGTGGCTCCGTTCCCGTTCGCTAGCAGTGGTGAGTCTCCATCAATATCCCCTCGAGACACGACCGCGTCTAGGTGGCTATCTTGGCTCTGGCTCGAATCCTCAACAATTTCTTCCTCACGGTTCGGTTCCGCCACAGTCAACGGCGTTGTGTGTTCGATTGCGATGGGCTCGGTCTTTTCGACTAGAGTATCGATTGCCTGGATCGAATCCCCGACGACCATGATCTCTCCTTGAGATTGACTCGATTCATCGACCATGCCATCGTCGTCGTCTGCACGTGCAGACGAAGGCTTGCTTGCAGATTCGGATGGAGCCGACGTCAGCAACTGAGGTGTCGAGGCCATGGCAAGCTCTGCTGCGGCCATCTTGTCTAGATTTTCCTCGATGATACCACCCAATCGCCCACCTATAGACTCGATGGCTGGCGCAGAAGGGAGCTGTTCTGCCGACAGGGAAAAGTCGTGACTTGGATCGCTGATGAGGTCGACGATCTCCTGCTTCGGGACGGTACCCGCGTCATTTCCATCCTTTACGCTGGATCCGTTTGTTGCAGAGTGTGGTTGAACCTGCTCCTGCACATGAACGCCTACTACTACAGCAGACTTGGGTTGACGACCGCGACGTTTCTTGACAGGCTGAACTGCACTTTGCGGACCCCCCGCGAAGGCCAGATCAGCCGATCCTTTGCGCTTCTTCGGCCGGCCACCCCCTCGAGCTTGCGTCTCCTTTTGCTGATGTGCACCGTCCGTGAGCATCAGTTGAGACTTTGCCACCGTCGGCTCGACGGACGAAGGGCGCAGCAACCGTTCTCGTTTCTCGTCCTCGACGACGGTCCGGTAGTAGCGCTTCCGCGGCACCAGCTCGTACGGCATGGGCACTTCCTGGCGCATTCCCGAGTTGACTCGCTCGCCTCTCGTGTGGAAGAAGCGGAAGAGCCCGACGGGCGATTCGCGACGCGGGTCGTAGGTGCCGACAATCAACCCGACAAACGGCTCCGACACCTCCCACCGTCCAGCGCCGAGATCTTTGCGTCTCTGGAAGAGCGATTGGTAGCTCGTCTGGTTCTCAATGTCTCGAATCGAAGGGTCCGGCGCGAATGCTGGATGGGAGTGATACCAGCCAACAACTTCGAGCTCGGCGTTTCTGATGATCTCGCGCAGCTCGATTTCACTCTCCGGGTCCATCTCCACATCCGTCGAGCCGTCGTCGCCTTCAATTTCGAGCGAGCGGCAGGGAAACGCAGCTTGGATATGGATCGTCTTGGTCGCTTCGTCCCATCGACCGCCAAGAAAGCCAATGATCTCGCACGTCGCGAGATGCGAGTGCAGATCACACACAAACACAACATCGGGATGCACGACGACTTGAAATGGCGCCTCAAATTGTGGCGAAGCGCCACGCGAGGAGCGATTAGTGCTCGTGTCGACCGTCGCGCCACCGCCGCCCTTCGGTAAGTACGATTCGCACTGCACCATCGTGTGCGGATCCAGGTTCCCAGCCATCATGCTCTGACGGATCTGCGACTGCTGCACCGAGCGCACTTGGCGCTTGCCGACACCTCGTTCCCCGTTGGTGGCAGCCGAGCCAGCACTTGAATCGGCTGCTGCGTTGAGCGTGTCCACGAACGAAGAAGACTGCGGGTCCTCATCTGAGAAATGAGCTTCGTCCCACAGAAGATCCAGCTTGTACGCAAGCTGCGTCGCCTCTGCTGCTGATGCATCTGTATCTGCATTAGCTTCCAGATTTTCTTTGGCGATGTCGCTGCCGCTGGTCTTTTCACGCGTGGTCCAAATGCTCGAAAGAGGTGTCATTGTCAGCGGCTGGAACTTTTTGGGTGGCGCTCTCGCTTGAGCTTCTGAGTGGCTCCCGGCCCCGTCTCGGAGCTTAGTCTCCCCACTGTGGGATTCGTGTGATTGCCGCTTGGCGCTTGCGCTTTTCTTCTTCTTTTCGACCTTGGCGACGTACTCCACGTCGTCGTTGGAACCCACTGGTTTGGTATTTCTCTTGAGCTTGACCACGATCTTTTTGTCCGCGTGCGGTTCGGACTGTGTCTTGATCTTGACTTTGACGTTCTTTGATGGCTTGACTTTGGCCGGCGGTTTCACCGACTTCTTGGCACTCTGCACTTGGATATCAAAGCCACCGCTCGAGTCATCATCATCGTCCACATCGATGATCTCTTGGTGGTGGACGCGTCCTTCTTTGCGCGATGCTTTCTTCCCTGACTCTTTCGGCTTCGCCGGTGCGTGGTAGGTGACCGTGTTGATATTCACGATCTCAAAGTCGCTCTCGCTCTCGCTCTCGCTCTCCGGCTCAATCGCCTCTCGGCGATATCTGGCCCCAGCCTGGGCGGAGGAGCGCGCGGGTTTCCCCTTCTTGTACCCGGCAGAGAGATCGAGAACTCGTAGAGACGCAGCAGCCTGCTTGGACGACTGCTTGGCTATCGAAGCCTTCCGCGGCGCCTTCTTGCCATGCTTCTTCTTGGGCGCTCTTCGCGTAGCGTCCGTGCGGTCGTCCTCGCCATCTGTGTAATCCGACCCGGCGTCGTGCTGCTCCGGCGCGTCCTCCTCTTCCTCAACGCTGTCGTCGCCAAAGTCGACGTCGTCTTCATCTTTGTCTTCATCGCCGTCGAGATCGTCGTACCGCGAAGCAGCAGCAGGCGCCGTCTTCCGCCGTTTTTTCCCAGTTTTGACTTGCACCGGCAGCTCCTCGTCGACGCTCGCGTCTGCGCGGATGGGCGCGAACGAGTCGAGCTCTTCCTCGGCCATGTGGTTGTCCATGTGCAGCAGGCGCATGGCGCGCTGCAGTGCCACGTTGAACGCCCCCGACCGGTTCTTGGGCTTGTGAAGCCGCGCAAAGTTGAGCGCGAACGGACACACTGTCTTGGGCGACACTTCAATCACGTTGCAGTTGAACTTGTCGAGGAACATGATCAGCACCGAGTACACGAGACGCTCGCGGCCGTCGGGCAGCGGCTTCATGGTCGGTGGCGGGATCACGAGCTGGTCCTGCACGGCCTTGAGGTCGAGTCCGGCGTCGTTCACGGCCTCCCAACTGTAGAACAGCACGGCCGGCCACCACGCGTACGAGCCTAGCTTGGACCACACTACGTCAAAATTCTGGTACTGCTCCTCCACCATGCTACTTGCGTTCACATGCGCATCCAGGACCGTTGCGCCCTTGCCCTTGCCCTTGGGGCGATTCGTAATGACCACCATGGCGCTGGAATCGGGATGATATTCTACTTGATTCAAAGCAACGGATCTGCGGATCCACGCGCTTCCAGAAACTGGGAGAGCCACGTACAGATAGAGGAGATCACTCGCTTTACAACACTAGGTGGATCTCGCGAGTGATGCGCGCGTGGGGCGATGTACAGACCGCCAAAGGCGACGCTTGCGCGCACTCTCGTCAGCTCGAGAGGATTCTGCTCGTTCGAGCCGCCCACCAAGAAGTCCCGCCAAAGTTTGACTACCGGTAGTGTACCAGTTAAAACCGTTAAACCGATGTCCATATCTAAGATTCGTTCCGTATCTAATTGAAATGGCTAGGTTCGGGCCGAACTTTGGATCGAGATCCTCAACCAGAACCTGCCATGAACATTCTGAACGGAGATCTCTCGTTTACAGAGTGATGGTAGATTCAATTGAGAGTGTTGGTCTCCGCATTATAATCTCTGTTGCCTTTGGCGACCAGGCTCGTTCCCCACACTACTCACTCGCCAATTGCCAGCGTCCCGTACACAGCAAAGCACACTCCTCGTCACTAGCCATGTCTGCTGCGTCTCTCCACGCTCCTACTACCACCACCGCCTCGTCCTCGTCCTCTCCCTCGTCGCGGTCCCCCTGCCCGTGGGGGGCCCCGCCCGCCGCCACCGCCACCAGTCCCAAGCTGCAAGAGATCCTCGACGAGCAGCTCGCCCGCCAGATCAACGAGCTCGAGCTCGAGCAGCTCACACAAGCGCTGGTCGCGGAAGAAGCCGCCGCGGACGCGCAGTGGGAAGCGCTCGACTACGCCTCCAGCGACATATCGGAGGACTCGGCGGCTGAAGAGGACGACGACTCCCAGCGCGCGGGGCGCGAGTTTGAGGAGGATGACAGTGACGACGACAAGTACGACGCCGCCGATGCGGCCGACGAGATGTTCCAGGCAAAGAACCAGACCAGCACGCGCGGCGCCGGCAGCCGTCGTCGCAACGACGCGGCATCGATTCTCCACCTCGCGGGCAACTTTGATGACCGCACAGTGTTTGTGCTCGGCAAACTAGCGGCTCGACGGATTCTCACCGCTGTTAACAGCCGCGTGCACGCCAGCTCCACGTCGCTCGTGCATCACGGCACGAACTTGGTCGAGCAGGAAGACTCGGAGGAGCCCGTCGCAGTCCACTATGCAGTCAAGATCCTCAAGACCTCCGCCATTGACCACGGAGCGCAGAAGACCTCCGAGTCGCTGCAGCGCAGCAACCGACCTGCAAACGAGGACATGCTGTGGATGAGCGTCCGGCGTCAGCTCAAGATCCAAATGGACCGTGAATACAGTGCACTTTCTCGCGCGGTGGCGAGCGGCGTGCGCGCGCCAACACCCGTGTGCAGCTGGGAGCACGTGCTCGTCATGTCGTTCGTGGGCAATGGCACCAAGGCCGCGCCACGCCTTCGCGACGCCGTGCTGAACAAAGGGCAGCTCGCTCAGAGCTTCGTCGATCTGCTCAGCAGCCTGCGCGCAATGTACCAGCAAGCCAAGTTTGTCCACGGCGGGCTCAACGAGTACAGTATCCTGTACCACAAAGACGCCTGCTGGATCACCGACTTCTCTGGTGCGATTGATGTGAGCCACGATGAACACGCAGAGGCGCTGGAGCGCGACATTGCGTTTGTCCACAATTTCTTCGCTGGTAGCGGCATGCCCCAGGCCTCCAAGCACAACGTCGGCTTGCTCAGCGAGGCGGCAATGCACGAAATCGTCACAGAGGAAGCACCGAACAAAGCGCTCAGCGCGTCCCCGTGGCTCAAGCCGTACCTGTACAAGAAAAAGTAGATCCGGCTGACAGTTATTTACTTTTTGCTTCAGCCAAATGTTGTTTTCCTCACGTAGTACAGGGTTATAGGGGTTGTCGGAGGTCAGTGTGTGCATGCTGAGCAGATGAGCTGATGACGCACACATAGGCGGGCCGACATAACGGATTTGCAGATAGATGGAGCACTCGCGAGACGTACTACTGAAGTGCATGATAGCCTTGCTCGCAATTCTAATTTTACTGGGGTAAGTTGTGCTTGGAGGCCTGGGGCATGCCACAGTAGTGGTACAAATTGACTGACTTCCTTGTGAGGTCAGTCATTTTTTCTGTTTGTTTCGTGGACTGAGAGGGCTTCTGGTGCGATCTGGTGGAAAGATTCGCAAGTGATCTGGGGAGTTGCAGGAACTCAAGGAGGTTAATGGCGCTCAACTACACAACAGGACATTCTGGTCATCCGAGATAGTCAAATCAAAGGAATTATTGAGAATTTATGATGCGGAAAATGCAGAGCTGACGTGTATCTTGAGATCTTGCGACTATCACAATGTGAAGACAGGTACCGTGATAAATGCACCACGCCAGCCGTATTGCATGTGACATATGTAAACTCCGGCCTGGAGGTCGTTGATCACTGGGTAATTCGCACCAGGATCAGAGATTGCCTCCGGCAGCGCAATCACGGCGACGTTCGCGTGATGGACGTTCGTCATCATGATTGGAGCTGGGAGAGGACCAGAAAGCACTCGAACCCTTCCCGCGGGGATATCTGCGATGAGAAGAGGCGCCATGTGGTTGATGATGCTGTTGATTTCTCTTTGAATCTGAAGTCTCAACGCCACCGGCGGAGATCACGCCGATGTCTGTGTATCAACCGACGGAGCAACCACAGCTTGAACCATTGGGTCCAGCTCTCCAAGCAAGCAAGCCCAATCCTTGTACACTTCCCACGCTTCCGAACCAACCATTTCAATACGCACGATGCGCAAATCTTCGCCCTCCAACTTCTCTTTCTGGGCACCAGCATCTACGATTTGCCGCGATCAATTCTGGTGGTGGCTCGCATACTGGTACGATCCGCGCACGAGGACGCGTACGCGGTGCTACCTTCGTCATCTTAGCTTTGGTCTTCTTACTTCGTCTTGCTTATGGTCTTGCTTGTCTTCTGCTTCTTTGGCGCATGAGAAAGGGAAGTGCGACGGCGTCGGGCTTGTGGGTGCCTAGGTTTTCCAGTTCCTCACCTCCATCTACACGATGCTCTAGATGTTCGTCGTGCGCTTCGTGTACACGAGCTCAGTGGCGTGGAAAGCTGGCGCGATGAAGCGCACAAAGGGCGAGAACGCCGTGCTGGCGCTCGCCGTCGTGCTCGGCCTCGCATACCTCCTGATCACTTGAATCACGGCGTGGAACCGACGCTGCCACTCAAGATCCCCCCGTGTGGTCAGCGATTCACCACTATTTTTACTCGACGTTTCTGATCACGCACACTCCACGAGATCATACTCGCGCACAGGCGCTAAGCCTTGGTTCGCACGACCTTTTTTTCGGGTGTTGAACTTGATGAAGAGGTCAATAGTGTCGCCGTGGCCATTGCGCAAAGAGATCTCAGGTTTTGAAAGAATTTGGTGCTCTGATTGGTCAGATGTCATGCCATCGCAAATCGCAGGGTATCAAGTGTTGTTTTTGACGTGAGCTCTAATTTAAACCGAGGACAACCAAAGATCATGTTCTGCTAATAGATCTTTCTATCCATATATTCGTTATGCAAGTATCTCGTCTTTTTTCCACATTGAAACGTGTCACATGTCGCAGACTTCTCTCAGACCTGCTCTTTCAAAAGCAGGTCTGAGAGAAGTTAAAAACTGCACCTACGCACCAACGAGCAGGAAGAGCACCGTGCGCATGCCCATGGTCGACGCAAGTACCACGATGAACCAAAGCGCCCCACACCAGAGCCAGCCGCGCCAGCTGTCTTCACGCCACGGATACAGCGCTGTGAACATGACGACCAGGAAGACCACGCAGTTGAGCACGGTGGTTGTGGCGCCAACGAGCGCGAAGACGATCTCGATGCCAGGCGCCCACGTGGCCACGAGGAGCATCATTGTGAGGAAGACCGCTGCTGTGGTCACTCGCGACGACCGGGGGAGGCTGTCAGCAGGCTTGCGTGCGACGAGTTCTTGAAGGATAAGCCGGCCCGAGAGGAAGAGCGGCGGAAACGAAAGCAGCACGGAAAAAACCCGGCTATCAGAGGTAGCTTCATGAACGAGTCGGCCTGCATACTGACCAAGATGTTGCCGTGGATCTGATCGCCGTAGAGTTGCGAGGCAAATCCACCAAAGCTGACGTAGACCGCCATGTGCAGCACTGCCGTACAGCCAATCAACTTGGCCCTTCGTCTCGTGCTCTGCACGATCGGAACGCGGCAAGTGCCGCGCAGCTGCACGTAGAGTGGTAGCAGATTGAAGTGCATGGTGAAGGCGTAGCTGGAGATGGAGATTGCCTGCGCGATGCGCGCGACATGAAGGCTCGGCGTGGTTGGTTGTCTGGCGAGGCTGCCGGACGGGTCCGTGTCGACGAAGCGCTCAGCTAGAGTCCGAGACGTCGCGTGGTTCTCCGGCAGCGCCTGCACTCGGTATACCACAAGCAGCACAAGCAGCAGCGAGAACAGTAGCCCCAGATAGTTGGAAATCCTGAGTCGGGATATGCTCTTGAGAGAGCAGAGCGGGAACACGACCAAGCCGAAGATAGACCACAGCAGCGCCGTCTCGATGGCCGTCTTGGACGCGGACGAGAGCGCGCCGTAGCTGCTGCCGTTGTGAGCAAACGCCTCGTACATTAATGCGCACAAGTGCGACATCATGTCTTTCAATATTCGAATGGTGCCAACGCAACCGCCGAAGATGCCGAGCACCATCACAAGCGCCACCAGCAGACCGATCCCTTTGCCCACCGCGCAAACGCCGATGACCTGGAAAAAAGACGCCGACGCGCGATCGACGGCAACGCCGATGGCACGTTCTTCTTGTTTCTTCAAAACTTCGGCGTGGGCGACCAACAGCGCGTGGGCTGTGAGCCCCATGCAGACGCCGACTGACACGACGATCACGGCGGCGTTCGACGTGGGGAGTACGGTGAACACAAACGGCAGCGAGAGCATCCCTGCCCCAACGACCGACGTGAGCATGTTGGTGAACGCGTTGACGCCGCGGAAACGTTGGCGTGCTGGACTGAGCGTAAACGGGGCGGGTGGCTGCGGCTCGCATGAGATCGAGTGCTGCTCTAGAATCGGCAGCGCCTCGCGCGGCGTGAGCACCACGAACGACGACACGAACGGGCTGCCGTGCGAGGACGTCGTTGACGGCGACGGGTCCGTTTTGGTCATGTCCGACTTCGAGATGTGGCGCATGCTGGACGTGGAAGCGTAAGGGCTCGTGTGTTGACGATGTGGAAAAGTTGGATCGGAATTCGACTTGGGAAAAGAGTCCCAACGATGGCCACCAACCCGAACCATAACCTGGTGCGATTACAGGTATTTCCGCGGGAAATGGGATGGCACCAGCAGCAGGACCTGCTATTGTGCGGCCGCGTGCTGTTGTCGTCGTGTCGTTCGATCTTTTGTGATGACTTCAACATGAGGATTCGTTCATTTTGTGTGTTGGGCGACCACCTCCGCCCCGAGCCCTAATTGGCGTCAACCTAACGCTAATGGGTTTTAATGCAGTAGCTGGATGGTGGCCATGGAGCAGAACACTGTAGCTACGGCCAGCAGCACGCACAGCGCGAGCATCCGCAAGCGGCCTCCGGTGGTCGCGCGCCACGGGTACAGCCGGGCGTAGAACAGCGTTGGCATCACGTAGCACAACACGAGCAAAATGCTGGAGCCAACAAACGAGAACACGACCTGGATACCGGGCACGCGCGTGGCTACGAGCAGCTGGAGCACCATCAGCAGAACGGAGACCACAAACTGCGTGAGCAGCGACGGATGCTCCCCGCAGCACCACTGCATCTCGAGCACGAGGCACCGCAGCGGGTGGAACAAAAGTGGGAACGAGAACAGAATCGTGAGCAGGATCATCACGCGCGGAACCGCCATGATCGAGTCGTGGGCGAGGTTGAGCAGGATGTTGCCCTGGGTGAGCGGGCCGTAGATAGAGGCGGCGCAGAGCCCGAAGACCGAGTAGAGCGCGGCGCAGGTGGCCACGGCCACGTAGATTTGCGCGCTCATGCGCGACTCGGCGGTCTGCAGCATGCGCCGTTGGTGCCGCGGAACGCTGGCGACCATCTGCGGGAAGAGCGGGATGACGTTGAGGTGGAGCATGTACGTGAAGTTGTAGATGCCGATGGCGACCGACAGTTTCGAGAAGAAGGATTCCTCGATCACCAGCGGCTCCAGTCCCAATGCCGCGGTGGATTCGGGAGCCACACTAACAACCGAACGATACGCGACTGCGCCCACGAGATAGAGGCAGAACGCGAAGCCCAAGTAGGACGAATAGCGCAGCACCGAAATCTTCTTGAAAAAGCCGAGCGGGAGCACGACGACCATGAAGATGATCCACACGGTGCGCGTCACCAGCGACTGCTGCTCACTTGCGGCGAGCGCGTCGAACGATTGGTCGTCGTGCAAGTACACGAGCCCAACCAGCGTCGGCGCCATGTCTTTAACCACGCGCACGCAGCCCACACAAGCGCCAAACACGGCGAAGCCCGCGACAAACGACACAAACCGCGAGAGCGTCTCGCCGCCGGCGTGGTAGGCGAGCTCCTGGTACGTCTCTCTCACTTCTTCGTGCTGCGCGCTGTCCACCACGGCCACATGGACGCGCAGGATAACGTCACCCGTGAACGCCATGGCCGCGCCCACCAGCACGATCGTGATGACCGCTTGTGTGGGCGTGAGCAGCAGCAGCGTGTACGGCACCGAGAGCGTGCCCGATCCAATTGCCGACATGAGCAGCGTGAGCAGCACGGACAGCGAGGGCCACCAGTGGCTGGGCGCCGGGGCGTCGTGCTTGGGCAGCTCGAGCGCCCGAAGCTCCTGTTCGTCCACAAGCGACGGGAACCCGCCTTCGAACGACACCAGATGGCCCCGCGATGGCGACGCAGAGGTGGCGGGAGAGCGCATTGGTCGCAGCGCCGCGGATACAGGCAGCAGCGGCGCGGACTCGCGCGCCGGCGACGGCTGCGGGTGAGCCATCATGGTGACCTGGCTGATGCGCAGGAATTCAGTGCCTGTTTTGTCGCTCGTACTTTGAAGGAAGCATGACGGTACTCGTGTCGAATCCCCTCTGTTGGGTGATACGGGCAAGAGTGAATGTCGTTGTCCGACCCTGTACCGTGATAGACCGAAGAAAAAAGTTGTGCCGGTTCTAGCCAATGTTGTGACTTGGATGGATACACGTTCTGGATTGGCTAAGAGCAGGTCACTTCAATGCTTCAACCAATCAAAACGCTAGATAGTGCTGAGTCGGCGCTTTATTTCGTCCAACCATCACTCAACCCTACGCCTATCCACGCCATACGTCATCTCCCCAACCGTGGGAACGAGAGATGCGACCATCACGAGAAGAGTTCCAAGAAGCGGAAGCCTGGCGCGGAAGCGGAACGAACAGTTCTCCATCTCCGAGCCAATTCGTGGTTTCCTGCCTTCTGCGCAAGTGACCTAAAGTACGGCACCTCACCATGAGCAGCAGCACGCAACTGTACGACCCGTCGCTCTACGACTCGCTCGAGAGCTTTGTGGAGCAGATGAACGCGCAGCTCGAGAGCAAGAGCGCGGTGGAGATCGTCCAATGGACGCTCGCGACCTTTGGCGTAAACCACACCGTGCTCAGCTCGAGCTTCGGCATCACATCGGCGGTGATGCTCAACCTCGTGAGCAGCATCGACAAGCGCGTGCCCGTGGTCTGGATCGACACGGGCTACCTCCCGCGCGAAACGTACCAGTTCGCCGCGCGTCTCCAGAAAGACCTCGAGCTCAACCTTCAGGTGTACCAGTCGCCCATCACGCCGTCGCGCATGGAGGCGCTGTACGGCAAGCTCTGGGAAATTCCGACCGCGGACGCGCACAAGCAATACGGCTACATCCGCAAAGTGGAGCCCATGCAGCGCTCGCTGCGGGAGCTCCAGGCCAAGGCGCTGCTGGTGGGCGTGCGCGCCGAGCAGACCTCGACGCGGTCGTCGATGAAGATCGTCAACATCCACGACGGCCGTCTCAAGATCTGCCCCACTCTCAAATGGACCAGCAAGGAGTTGGACGAGTACATGGCAGCGCACAAGCTGCCGTACCATCCGCTCAAAGCCCAGGGCTATGCCACCGTTGGCGACGCGCACTCGAGCCGCCCCGTGACGGACGCCGACAAAGGCAACGAGCGTGCCAGCCGCTTTCACGGTGTCGCGCAGGAGTGCGGACTCCACATGGACATGAACAACATGTCGCTCGACAGCATCCAGATCTCGCTGGACGACCCGGCGTCGCTGAGCGAGGCGGAGCAGGACATGCTCGCCAAGACTAAGCAGCCCAAGGGCATCGTGCTCTTCTCCAAGCCCAGCTGCAAGTTCTGCCTCGCGACCAAAGATGTTTTGCGCGAGCGCGAGTGGGAGTACGACGACTTTACCGTTGGGGTCGATCTCTCCATCGACGCGCTCCGCCAGATCGTGGGCAAGCCCGTCACGACCGTGCCGCAGATCTTCTTGGACGGCGCGTACATTGGCGGCTACACGGAGCTGACACAGCATCTGCAGATCCCGTCACGCTTTGCTTGAAGCCGACAGAAACTGGAAACAGCTGCCTCTGCCAAAGCCATTCCCGCTAGAGGAGAGAGACCGAATGTAGAGTACCAATAAATTTATGACTGAACAATGAAAAAAAAGAGAATCCAAAAGAATTTCCAGTGTTTGAAATCTCAGACGGGTGAGACCTCTCCGAGCACTGGCGCCACTTCTGGGGCCCCCAGTTCGTCGATCTTCGGGTCCATTCTGCCATGAGCCGACGAACCGGTGGCATCCTCCGGATTCCCATTGACGAGCTTAATGTCGGTCTCCAGTCCTCCGGAACTGCCTGCGACTTCCCCCAGCTTGTCTTCTGTAGCAGCAGCAGCGCCGCCGCCTTCCTTGATGACCCCGGCCGAGTCCAGTTCATGGCCACCCCCGGTGGTGCTCAGCGGCTTGGAGTAGCTGAACAGCCGCAGCAGACTCAGCAGCTTCATGAGCACCGACTCGAACACAACATTGGAGTTCTCCATGCGGTCGCGCGCGTCTGGCGACGAGATCTCGTCCAGCGCCTTCTTCAAGTGCACGTGCGTCGCGAACACGTCGTCGTGCTGGTCGATGCGGAACTTGACGTTGCCGCCGCTGGCTTCCTCGTCCACTTCTGTCAGCACGTTGACCAGCAGCCCACCAGCTGGATGGTGACCCCCTTCCTCACGCTCTTCGTTGCTGTGGGCTTCCGCCTCCTCTGCCATAGGCTGCAGCGTCGTGGGCGGGTACGTGGCGTCCATGTCTTCGTGCACGTACGGCCAGAAGACTTCTTTCACGGCGAACACGATCTGCTTGGGGCTTTCCACGGCGCCGATCCACTTCATGCCGCCGCCCTGCGACTCGCTCGACAGGTTGCCGATGCCCACTTGGTAGGCGGAGACGACGCTCACGACTTCGTGGATGACGCGATCTTCCAGCATTTTGAGCTTGGGCGTGTAGCCGAACCGCACGTCGTCGTCCGCGCCGGGGCAGAGCCCGATGCCTGACGCGGTGAGCCGCATGAGCAGCTCTCCGGGCGGCAGCCAGTCTCGCTGCAGCGGCTGCAGCTGCGGCAGCGTGGACGCGACCAAGCGGCAGCCAGCGTCGGCCACCTCGAAGCGTATCGACTCGTAGTGCTCGGTCTTGAGCTGCAGGTACGCTTTGTTGGCGGTCGAGGTGCTCATGTGGAGCTGCCACTGGTACTTTTGGTAGTAGAGGTCGCGCTGCTGCAGCACCGCGAGGTGTGTGGCGTGCATCGTGGTGAAGCTCAGCACGTTGGTGTCGTCGTTGAACGCCACCTCCGAGATCCCGTCTTCCTCCCACGACTGCGCGTGCGGGTCCCACCAGCCGACACGCAGCGGCGCCGTCGCGTTGTCGTAGATCACGTGCGCCGGCAGCGTGACGCTCACTTTGATCGGCATCGCCGCGGACACAACCATGCCCTCGAGCGGGTAGTGGAGCTTCTTGATGCGGTCCGCGGCGTCCGTGGCCACCTCGCGCATCATCCAGCCGCGGGCGCGCTTGGCCGGCGCCGGGATCCCGAGCAGGTCGAGCGTAAACACGCCGCCTAGCGCAAAGTCCACGTTCTGCGCGTGCTGCGGCGAGAGCTGGTCGAACGGCACGTAGGTGACGCGCAGCGCGAGCGACTGCATGATCACGGCCTTGGGCAGCTCCACCGATACCCCGAGCTCGGCAAAGTCGACCCGCTTGTTGCGCGAGCCTTTGGCCACGAGGTTGACCCAGAGCCCGAGCTTGACCCCGTCGCCGCGCGCGCTGGCCATCTTGACCTCGCTGCGCGAGCTGCTGTCGGTGTACTCGTCGGCGAACTGGAGCACGTGCGCGGTCGCGTGGTCGATCTTGTCGTGGATCATCTGGTGGATCTGCCGCGTGAACGCCGCGCACTGCGCGCCCAGCGCCGCGTCGTTGGTCGCGCGCGCGTCGGCCGCCACGTGGACCAGGTTGCTGGCCACGTGCGCGGCGCTCGCGCAGGCGGCGGCCACTTCACTCAGGTCGGTCGACGTCTCCAGCAGCCACGAGTTAAGGAACGAGTTCATGTCGCCTTCGAGCTGCGCGTCCGGCCGCGGGTCGCACGCCAGGTACGTCTCCCACTGAGGACAATAGCCCAACTCAGTGGACTCTGCAAGTACGAAGACCCAACAGACCAGGCACTAGCACGCACCTCCTTGGCCTCTTTCTGCTCGCGTAAAATCTCGCTGAGGCGCTGCGCCTTGCCCTCGAGGTCGCGCTTGGTGGCCTCGTGCTCGGCGGCGAGCCGCTCGAGCTCCGCCGCGCGGTTCCGCGCGTCCTCTTCCCGGCGCTTGGCCTCCTCGGCCTCCCGCCGCTTGCGCTCTTCCTCCAGCCGCTTCTCTTCCTCGGCGCGGCGCTTGGCCTCTTCCTCCTCTTGAACGCGACGTTCTATGCATGTATCCAACGTTGATTGCTTTTCGTAGCTGGAGCTACGCCAACGGACGCCAACGTACCGTCTTCGAGCTCCTCCTTGGTTTTCTTTGGCGCTTTCTTTTTGGGCGGCTAGACAGAGACAGAACGCAGGCGCACTCCCGTGAGCTCCTGGCTTCATCCACACACCACGCGGAACAAGTAGCGCTACGCCCTGGTCAAGCGACGTACCATGTTGCTGTTGGTGCGTTGGCGTTGGTTATCTTCAAACGTGATCTTGAAACGTCGCGGGACGTTGTAAATCTACTGAAATAACATCAAACAGGGAATCGGCGAGCATCAACAACCCACGCCAACACCATCCAGATCAAAAACATGTTGGCGGATGTTTTTTATGGGCAGCGTCCACCCAGTTGCAACCCAAACCCAACACAGTTCAGCTTCTTGAACCAAGTCCCCACCTAGGAACGGGACCTGGTGCCAGCCTGCATGACGTTTTCTACCAGTATTCCGTACCGGGATACTGTAGTAAAGTAAAAAGAGGATCTGCGCGCGACTGGTGGAACGCGGGGTTTCGTTGGTGCCTCTGTGACAGAGCCCCCACATCTCAACCTCGTGTTGCCAGCGAACGATGGGTTCAGAACGTGGCCGCAGTGTTTCCGAGCCAATTTTGCTCGTTTCATGTCGCAGAATTGGGCGAGTCTGTTTTATTATTGTGTTTTTTACAAAGTTTCCCATGCCGGGGAGCTCATCAGACTGCAACTTGATTGCTCTGCTCGCGCTGATCGGGCCTCTGTGTCTTCTGGTGCTTGAACGTCCGCAGGATAAACCCTTAAAGCGCGGCGACTGTGTTGAAGCAGTCGGTGAGACATACTACGACCTAGCAGCAAGAGCTGTTGAAAATTCAACGGGGATAGATACTGAGACGTTCAGCTCTGGTGCAGCGTCTTTGTCAGTGTCGAGCTGTCCGTCCTCTGAGAGGCGGGGCACAGTGTAGCTACCCAAGCGTTTGCATCTCTACAGTGGTGTTCAGTGGTACAGTACCCGTGGTCCCATCGCCGACGCCGCCAACATCGTTTCCGCTCCAACAAGCCATGGGACTCTCCCCTGCCACATCCGACGACGAGTCGCTCGCGCTGGACGACAAGGCCGCGCTGGCCTGTATTTCGCGGGACGCATTCTTTCGACGACTCGCAGTGGACGACCCGTCCGTGCAGAGTTCCATCCTGGCGCTCGTCCAGCAAGAGCTCCAACAGTTGGTGCGAGAGGACGACACAGAGACCATCGCGGACTACTATCCAACGATCGTGCGGCTGGCGCGCGAGGCGCCGTTCCAGCACGTTCGCGACTGCATGGCCCAGCTGAAGCTTGAGGTTGAGGGCGCAGGAGCGTCTAAGTTCTTTGAAGGATCCGGCAACACCCACAACGTGCTGGTCTCGTACTTCATAGCGACCAACCGCATCGAAAGCGTCGCGAACAATCAAGACGAGGAGCTGGCGCGTCTATACCGAAATGAATATCTGCACACCGGACGCGTGAGCCACTTGGTGCAGCTGCTCGCCTGGCACAAGAGCTACCTGCGGCTCTATCAGAAGAGCGTCAAGTCGATCATGGTCCAAGATGGCGCATTGCCGCTCCAGTGGCGAAGCTACATCGCGCTGATGGCCGCCTCGGAGCTACGGTGCCACTACCTCGCAGATCTGGAACAGTACAATTTCGTGGCCCATGGTGGCAGCTACGAGTGGACCAAGGGCATCGACTACATCTCGCCCAAGCTCTTCCGCCTCCACGAGCTCAGCTCCATGCTCGCGCACCGCCCGTGGCTCATCACCCCTGACCACATCGCCGATCTGTTGGACTCTGATCATGACGATTCGTGGTCCGTTTCCGAACTGGTCCACGCGATCGTCGTGCTGTGTCAGTACCACTCAATGTCAAGCATCGCGCTGGGGCTGGGCTGCGCGGAGGAAGAAGACCTGTCCATCTGGACCCATCGTGGGGCTCATGACGAAGAACAGCGCGTGATTCGGTATCTCCAGCACGTTGGCTCCGGCGAATCGAACGGCAGCACGGACAGCTCGGCCGAATTCGATATTGCGTCGATGGAGCGAGACGACCTAAAGCTGCTGGAGCGGCTCAGGACGGACGAGCAGCTACCAGAGGATGAGTCGTCAGATGAAGACGAGGGAGAAAACGTGACCATCGCCACGGACGACGATTTCGAGTTTGAGATCGCCGAGGACGAAGGCGGCTACGACTTTAGCGCCGACTGTGCAGGTGCAGGCCGCCGTCGTGACACGCTCTGGCGGTTCTGCGGAGGCGTCGTCATGCGCTACGCCGACTTTGACGTCCACTCGGACGAGTACAAAGTGCTCAACACCGAGGACTTCAGCTGGGCCGACCACGGCTTCTCGCTCATCAAGCGCTACTTCCCTGGCAAGACGGTACGCGCACCAAGTACTGTCAATGGTAGCTATCATCCGTGGACTCACTCTCTCTCTCTCTCTCTCTCTCTCTCTCTGTACGACCACAGGGCCAAATCCTGGAGGACCAGTTCAATCTCACCAGCAAGCTCACGTACGACTTCTACGGCAGCCAGAAGGAATCGGAGATCGACACGAGCCCGTACCGCAACGCAATCTGGTACTACGTACACCGCATCTTCGGCATCT
>JAADWZ010000302.1:0-37401 GCA_023336445.1 Pythium dissimile | reverse complement strand
GAATCAGAACCGTCTGAGCCAGTGGCGGTAAATTACGGGCGGTGGTAAGATATGCCTTCTTGAGCACCAGCCCCACAATATATTGGTGGGGCAAGCATTGCATGAGAGTGAGTGTAAGCCTAAAACTCGAAAAATAGGGTTTTGCCGAAATGGGTGAAATTTGGAGACTCAGGGGAGGGGAGATGGGGGGATTGGTGATAAAAAAAGGGGCATGTTCAAAACGGCCCATGTATCGCGGGGATGTATACTACTACCATCGCATTGCCACCACCAGGGCCTGACGGACATGGCATGTTCCGTCGGGCTGACCACCTTCACCAACTTCAGCTGCGGCTTCGCGCTCTGCAGGATGGTTGTGTACCATGCAGATTCTGCCTATGAGATGGACACACGTGTGACACCTTGTTAATCGCCTGTCTCAACGATAACGTCACTGTTGGTGACGTGAATGCTGTCACAATCACGACAGTGGTACCACCTTTCACTGAAGTTCCTGGACGTCCAGTGGCCCCACTGATGATCCACTGAGCACGACGTAGAGCGCGCTGGTGACGTTCAGACAGAAGCAGAGGCTGGTGACAGTTCTTGCTGCTGCTGACTGCGAGTCAGAACGTGAACGGACTCTGTCGCGTCCGGCTCAGCAGGTTCAGATACGTTGACGGGAAAATCGCTTGGACGCACTGTTGTCGAAGATGCCGGCTCGGTCACCGATCCCACTGATGCTTGCACCGGCTCTGTCGACTCGGCCGATGGTACATCCGGCACCGGTTCCACAATCTACCCCGGCACGAGTGTGTTCAGCACCTTGAGTTCGCCTAGCTCATATTGACTGGTTACTCGAAGGTCACACCCAGTTTTAACGCCTTTGACGCTTAGTAGTTAACAGGCACGTAACCGCCTCGATTCACGTGAACGAGTCGAACTCGGTCGAAATTCGGTTCGAGCACCTTGTACTTCCCGAGCAACAGCTGCAGCCGAGATTCATGACAGTAGATAGCACCCTGGCACTGCTGGATTGCATAGTGCCAGCGACAGGTTGGTTCTCATCAGACTTAGACCAGGACTTGGGGGCTTTCCAGGGTCGGACAATCTCACACTGGCCTTGACCTTAAACCGTGGCACATGCTGGGCACTGCTTACAACACATGTCGGGAGAGTGACCCGATTGCTTGCACAACGAACAGATGACCCGGTTTGAGCAATCACGAGCGTAGTGACCGGTGCCACCACAACCAAAGCACTTGGAATTGTCACGGGCTGGACTTGGGTCATGAGGACCATGCCGTGGGGAGGATGACTGGCTGTGACGCCAGTCGGAGGAAGTTTGACCACTTCCACCTCGTTCGCTCAGCTTCTCAGCTACAGCTTGGTACACTTGTTCAGGTCAGTCGACACGTTCATCACCGGAGCTGTCTCCTTTCGAGTCTTCGAAGTGCACTCGGGCGGGACTGGGCCGACTTCTCAACCAGTTCATGTTCACCGGAGCTGTCATACACGTAGTAGACTTGTGCTGGAGACTGGCTCTGTGACCTCTCTCGCTCTTCTGGCATGCTACGAGACCGGTTACCCGAGAATCGCGCTTACTCTCCCAGATCCAGCAGGGTTTTGTCCAACACCTTCAGCGAACTGAACACCCGACGAGCCAGAGCGGAGTGCGCATCGGAATCCGCAAGAGTCCTGATGAACCGGTTCACGTGTTGACGCAGATGTTTTGACCCGGTCACCGAGATGTGAGTCTTCTTCGTTAGAGCATTGTAACGCCACAAGTAATCTGGAGGCGTCTCGCTGCGTCTCTGCTTCGTGTTATAGTAACGCTCAGCAGCTGATTCGCGTGAAGTGCACAACTCGGCTCGGATCGCCCTGAGCAGCGCGTCCCAGTTACGGCAAACGTCGCGGTCCAGCTGCTCGAGCCAATGTTCGATCGCGTCGGTACCAAACAGACGCAAGTTGCTGCACATGTCTTCCTTTGACCAGCCGTAGCTTCCAGTGCACAAGTAGCGATCCAGCCACTTGCGTCTCTCAGCCAGAGTACCCGAACCATCGAACGTTTCGATTGCAAGATGCTGGATGAACGTCTTCGCGTGCATGACAAGCGGGTTCCCGGTCGTCGAGATGACTCCGCGTCTGTCAGCACGGCCAACTTGCGGCGGCGACATCACCATAACCAGTTGCGCAACCCGAGGTGGATACTGGCGCGAGCACACCAGACGGCTCCCCACTGCCCGAACACATCGAGTCTTCAACACACGAAGGTGGCTGGTGTTGGTGCACAACAAAGGAGCTGGCGGTGGTTGATGGAACAAGCCGCTCACTCGATCACTGACTTGAGCTCGGTTCCAGTCACATCGATGATCGGGCGTGCTCGCACTGGTCGAAAAGCAAACGGACGATCGTTCGGACAAGTCGGAGTGGTCCTCGAACCGGATTACCCTGGTGGTAGTGCGAGCAATGGGCTGAATTGACACAGTCGAGGGCGGACGCACCGGTTCGGCTCGGCTAGCGACTAGCTCAGTCGCCGGAGTCTGGACCCGGTACACAATCCACGCATCTACTTTAACCTGGAGATACATCCTCGCGGACCTGATGTCGACTTCAACCTCAACTTCCAGAAGGCCGCTCAGTTGGTGAGATGACCCAGCTTGAGCCGAGGATACGAGGTTCATAAACGAGTATCCGGCCATCCAAAGTGCTGACTGAAACAGTGCGATGCGCTCGACCTTCGTCAAAGCCAGATCCGCAAGTCGGAACAACTCCATCCGGATGTCCGCGGGCGTTCCTTCGTGTACGACACTGAACTCGTTGAGGGTGGCCGGCTCGTGACACTTGTCCAAGACTTCCTCGGCAAGTGGAACCAAGTCCACCGGAGTATACATCATCAGACCACTGGGGTTCGGCGCGACTCGTCCTCGCCCGGCTTGCGCCCAGCGATCCACGCAGACACGCACTTCATACCGGTCGACTTCACCCGATCGCTTGATCAGGGACTTGTCGATCTGCTTGGCAGGCGCCTCTCGACCGGCTCCGCGAGTCGGCTTCGACTTGGCGTCACTCTTCGGCTTGCGCCCCTTGGCGTTGTCGCCAGACTAGCTAGACGCCTGTCGCCAGCTATCTCAGACCGTGCCCCGGAGCCTTTCCCGGCTCGTTGGCTCGACTTGGCTCCACGCTCACCTTTACTGACCGAGTGAAAGCTCTCTTCGTCGTCGCGGGTCATTTTCTTGTCTTCTTCTTTCTCCTCCTCCTCCTCCTCGTCGAACATCTTCAGACAACACCGGAGATCGATCTACGATCGATCTCCGGTGCCGACTTGACGCCGGCGATCGATGCCCTCGGCATCATCCTTGATCTGCGGATCATCAGCTTCAGATGCGAGCTTGCTATCAGACATAGTCATGGCAGAAGCACTCACTTTGCCTACACCAACTCCTGGCATACGCACCAGTTGTGATGTAGCGCGGTCGTATGAGCAAACGTAGAACACCGATTCCAGCGAAGGGGTAGCGCTGAGAACCGGGTTTCTTGCCTTTAAATCCTCCGTTCCAGGTCGAAACCAGTACCAGAGGCTGGGTTGGCAAGCCAAATCGCACTCTACGTATCCAAGGTTATGCAGGAAACACAATCTGGCACAGCAGAGTCCAACAAATGCACACCCTGGCTAGTACCTCACGTTGTGTACTCTTTCTCGGTTCTTCAGGAGCTGAATAATAGAGGAGATGTTCCACTTCCCGATTCAGTCTGATTTGGTGATAGCTAGTACCAGGAACTTTAAGATTACGCAGTCAAGGGGCATGGACTGGCCAACTTAACAACTTATTCAGACAACGAGTCCTCAATGCCCGACTCCGAGCTGGACGTTAACACCACAGTCCAACTGTGTTCTACGCCAACAAACAACTAATATGAAATCTATCCCCGGTTGCCCGTGATAGAACTACTAGCCACAATCAATATCAAAGCCCTCCGAACCTTGGCCTGAACCAAACCCCTCGGGCAAAACCAGGAAGTGTTGCTGCACCCAGTCATCATACCTATTTAGATATATATCCAGTCCCCCCCACACACTTACATCCACCGCCAGAGCACTCCGATATGCAAGCTTTACCTTAGAAACAGACCGGAGCCAACGGCGAGTCGATATAGTTGGGGCTGAACTGGAAAAACACTTGAAGTTGACACGGCAAAAAGGGAAGTTCTATGAGGCGCCGAAGTCCTATGAGGCGCTGAAGTCCTATGAGGCGCTATTCGCCACCCCTCTTATAACCGGGAAAACTGTTGACTCGACAATAGATCAGGTTCGTTGGGTTCATGTTCAACACTCCCATCGGTATCTACCGGTATACCGGTGTACCGGCAGATAAATCCAATGGTTTTCCCAGCTGTTTCAGGAGCCAGTCTGGTTACCGCTCCGGATACAGGGTTACCAACTCTCTGGTACCGATGATGGGGTAGAACCGGAAACTGGGTACGCTGACCCAGTTAGTGTGTAGTACACCAGTTATATAAGCTATCCTAGGACTGTCCTGAACTGGGACCCGGTCCGATCAGCCATCCATCAACCGGGGAACTTCTCGTAGATCTCTCAGAGCCGGGACCACTACATCACACTTCCGCACGTCTCGCAGCGGAACCGACTGGACCAAACAGCGCGACGACAGTTTCTTGATCAGCGAACCGATCATGAGACGTGCTCGCAACGTGAAATCCCACTTGATGACTTTGTTGATCTATTCGTCTCGGCGAAAACGATGGGCGTGTGGTAACACTGCCAACGAGTGAAAACATCCACACAGCCACACCTTGCAGAAGTAGTCAGCGAACCCAACAAGAATGGGATTGCGATACCACTCGTCGAGAGCTGTTTTCACCGTGCATCTTGCTTGTTGGCGGATCGTGCGAAGTGGATGTCGTACACGCGACAACATACATCTTGACTTATCGGTTGCTCAAGTTGCGAGCCCTCTCTTGCACCTTCGCGATGACGTGGAAGAAACACATCAGGTAGATCACTGGGCGTTCTTCGGACAGTTCACTCCCAACCACATTGTACTGGGCAACATCAGCGTCACCCATGACAATCTGCACCAGCATTGGGTTCTTGTGCGCCATAAAGTACTGGGTTTTGAGCGAGCCGATGGCCGCGGCGTGGACTCTTTTGATCCGCTGCGACACAACAAAGAACGCGACCGGTCTGGTTCAACGAGACGGCCCGGTCGTTCCGAACACGAGAACAGGGAAGCCGCATTGGTTCAGCTTGAATGTTGCATCGACATGTAAATTGAAACGATGTGGATCTGGTGTGACGAAGTGACTCGAAAAGTCAACAGACTTCGATGTAGATAACAGACCAATGGGTAGGATTGAAGAGGGGCATAACGTACCACGCAGAAGGTGTTGAACCTTCGTGCGGCAGGGAAAGGTTCTGCACGTAGTCAATGGTAGTCATAAAGACTTTTGAGTCTATCATTCCGCTGTCCTTGGGGTACTGTTGCCTGTAATACAAAACCAGGCTTATCACCCTCGTAAAACATAATCAGTCTCATCTCCACATACCTCATAGTTCTGGCGTCGAACACATGCGCAGCCTGATTTTCAGTTTCCCGAGTGGTAGGAACCCTAGACGACAGTGTACGGTAGATGGTGCAGATGTCGCATACGTTGGAGCGTGGTGATCGTAGCTGGATGTCTCTGCAGCGCTTCATGAGCACCTTGTAGAACGAGTCGAAAGAGGGCTTTGGCTTGTCTGCATGTTGGCTGTTGTGGTAGATTTCGAACTCGCGGTAGAGAGTCTTCCACATAAAATACGCCGGTAGGAACGTGATGATCTCGCGGGTGGTGTAGCGGACGACAATGTCGTCGCTCTTGTGTGACGAAGTGATCTGCGGATCGAGAGGCTCCGGCCAAAACAAAAAAGGGAACATACAGTGGGATATGATTGAAGAGACTCATAGTCACCCGGTCCCATGTGCCGGTTTCCAGGGTCCGGACCCGTAAGCCGGATAGCCGGTTCTACCCCGTTTTAGTGACTTCTAGATTAGTGACGGGATTTAGAGAGTTAGTGGTAGAAATGCGGTTACTTGCTCAAGTGCGGTACCCGCTTAGGTACGAGGGACCCGTGGCCCCCTATGGCACACGCCCTGCAGTAATAGACTTTGGTATTTGCCGTCAATGACACAAGCCTCCAGCCTCTCCGAGATCGACCGACGACCCCCGGCCTCCATGCCCGACTATACAAGGTACGCCTGCGTGAATTGGGACTGCTAGTTGTGGATTAGTTTTATATCCCGGTGTGTCGGTAATTGTGTATTGGCGTGCGACTACTGGAGCAGAACTCCCGTAAGACTTTGTGTGAGAGGGACTTGGCTAGCTCCGAGGCTCCAAAGACATTCTATAAATAGTCTGGTCCCCCCACACATCCGGCTCTATAGCTTGGGTATTCCCTATTGAGAGTGTTGTTTCAGGAGGTGCGTCCTCCTTTGCGAACATATTAGTAACACAAGCGGGAACTGTTAACTGCGGTATATTCACCCCCCCCTATATTTCTGAATTCTGACTGCGTTTCGTGATCAGTACTCGATCTGTTGTGTCTCTTAACTACTCTGGCTTCTAAAGAGTCAAGTCAAAATGGGACACAGTGTGAGGATAGTCGAAAACCCCGGATCTGGCGCAACCTGTTCGCTAGAGATCCGGCGGGTAAATGGACGTACTACATTTTGCTAGAGCGGAACGGTAGAAGTCCAAACACCCTTTATCACACTTGCGAGAGCGACGCGAGCATTGCAATAGTCGTCAGACTGATAAGAAACGGACCTTCGTCGATCCCGATTCCGAACTTGGGACTACCGAAATTGTCAGTGTCGTATCCGAACGCGACTGTGTCGCTTGGAGCCGCTGAGGTTTTGAACTGATGACACCTGGCGAAATCGACGACGGCGTCTACATCGTTGTTGCTGCCCATACGACGACGACGATGATACGGAACACAGTTCTCCATAGCCGAATGTAGACGGATTTCATCGGCGGCGAGCTTGAGGTCTTCGACGAGCTGGTTCTGGACGCGTGCCGGCATCATATCCTGCTTTGCGAGCGTAATTGTCTTCGAGCGGAGTTCTCGCGTAAGGCGGTTCCCTTTTGGACTTGTTGCGTTGGAGGGATGGCGATCAACCTCTCCTATCATCGAGAAGCCTGAGTCTTCGCAGAACCGGGCATGTCCGCGCCACAGGCATTCTTTGACTGTAGATACCGCCGGCTCAGCACGTGTGGCAGCCGTCTGGTCAGAGCGCGTAACTACAGCTGACTTCAAGCGCGAAACCGTGTCGCCGATCAGCTCGCCCCAGTTCCAGTTTTGGATGCACGGATCTTGAGTCAGGCAACCGACGCTCGCCTCACGTTCGTCCGATGCATTGCGATGGCCAAAGTCGAGCTGTTCTGGATCACGAAAAACGCTTGTGTCACAACTGAGTAGCTTTTGTAGCGCATCTTGTGCTAGTTCGTGTTCGTGATGCATGCTGTGCACCGTTTCAACTCGGACTTGTCGATACGAAAGCTTTTCATAGCGTTGAGAAATACCGTTGCATCTTTGCGCGAGCCGTGTTTCACTGCCGCCCAGTGTAGAATCGGTTTCTACTTCCTGCCGTGCGCATACATCTAGAAGAGCTGGGATGGCGGTTCGCCCGATGGGTAGTTGTTTCTGAGAGCACTCTGAGGAGCTGCGTCACCAGGACTGGTTCGTCTGCTCCAAGCATTTGGGCTGGGTTTCTGATGGGTGGTTGATCGCCTAGCAAATGAGCGATTTTTTAGTCAAAGGTAATCCCACGGTGGGCGTTTAGCGCTCGGATTGGGTGATCCTGCCCACAGTTTGGGCGGTGAGACAGTTGTGTGGGTGACACCATGGACCTCGCGGGTGACGTGACGAGTTTTTTTGTGGGTGTTCTTCACTTTTTTTCGGGTGCTCTCCATAGCGTAATCACCTCCCACGCTGTTGGCGGTCTTGATGGCGAACTGGCTTCGCTGTACTAATACCCTGGTACATCTCTCCTCCACCCTACCCCCTTCTCAACTGTCTGAGACAAAGCTATTCACAGCTCGATCAAAACAAGGTTGAATACATTGTCTATCCGAGGTTTTTTACATTTGGTCTGTGCGCAGTGTCCGTAGCTCCCCAATTCCTGGAAGAGCGTAGCATCGCCCCCAAAGCGCCCCGACGGTCGCGGCTCCGGTCTACTGGTCAGCATATCTGTTTCCAACTATTTCCAGCCCCATTCCCTGGCCACCGACCGTGTCCGGCTCTGTCCCTCGCTCGTGCTGAGCGCTCTTCCTACCCTCCTCCTTCTTCGTTCCTTCGCCCTCGCCCTGCAGAGACGAACGACACTGACGCCGCGCGACAATTGATTGAATTCCAGTGAACGTTTGTGACGACACGATGCGCACAAATGGGTGGCAGGCGCCGTTCCACTACCTGCAGGTGATCACGTGGATCTTCTTTCCGATGATCATGGCGCTGTTCTTCGCGTTCACGACGCCGCTGCTCGAAGTCTCGGCCGCGTACCTTGGCTCGATCGCATATGGCGTCGTGTGTATGGTTGTGATCTACGCTGTGGTCCGGTGCACGGGCACCGACCCGTCGGACGACAGTATCTTGCGGCGAGGGGTACGAACTGCGTTAGCGGCTTGTGCTAGCACGGCCGACGCGACTGACGTTTGTTGGGCTCCGCTAGACCGTCGATCCAACTCACCAGCATGCGCAGGTCGGCGACGACCAGCTCTACTGCAACGTCTGCGTGCAATATGTGTACGTTGATGACTTTCGAATACTGGTGTAGAAAGAGATATGCCCGGTGGCTGATAGGGGGAATGAATTTTTGCAGCCACAAGGAAAGCCGCCACTGTCGGCTCTGTGACAAGTGCGTCTCGGTCTTTGACCACCACTGCAAGTGGCTCAACAACTGCGTTGGCAAGAAAAACTATCGGTAGACCGCTCTGAGTTTCTGCTGACGTCCTCCGGCATCGTCGTCTCAAGCGGTTCGTGTGCTTGTGTTTTTGTGTGTGTGTGTAGGTTTTTCTTGATGTCGGTTGTCGGCGCGACGGTTTTGTTGGCGCTTCAAGTCGCGTTCGGTGTGTTCGTGCTGTCCAACTCGTACTCGGACAGAGATGTGACTCAACGAAGATGTGAGTGGACTGGTCGAGAAGTCACGTCTGTGTGTGCGCTGGTTGACTGATCAATCTAATTGTGTAGCCGCCAGCGCGTACGGATGCAGCAGCAGTTTGGACGAACTCACGGGCTTCTGTGTCGATGGAAAGTACCGCGTCACGCTGACGACCATCCGTGCCATCCATGCCGTGCTGCTGGCCATGCTCGTCCCGTGGTGCTTTCTTATCTCCCAACTGGCGCTCTTCCATTTCCAACTATGTACGTGATGGAATTGCTGTTGATTTTGGCCGACGTTCGGGCTATCAATTCACCAAAATGGCTGTGATCACTGTCTGTCTAGGTATTGAGAACATCACCACCTACGACTACATCGTCCGCAAGCGCAAGCGCAAGCTGCAACGCGACCGCGACAACGCTGTACGTGTCTATCCCATGGAGTGAGCTTATCGGCCAGTGCCGGTGAGCTTGTCCGTTTCCTCCCCCAAGCCGACCCGCCACTTGGTCTGACTCGTGGCTATGTATCTTTGGCGGACGTTACGTCAACGCCGGCATTGAACAGGTACGCGCGCCGTGGTGGAAGCTGCTCTATGCTCGACTCTGTTGCCAACGAGACGACACCGCAGATGAAATTAACAAAGCCGGCAATGCCCGGACCGAAGGTGCTTCCCGCGCATCCTTCAACAGTGAGACCGAGGAGCAGGCCGCCATCGAGGCTGAAGTTGACGAAGATCTGGAAGTCCTGAGCGCGCGCAGCGGCGACGCCAGCGGCCGACGAGGCAGCGTGCAGATCGGCAAATCAGACGGTCAAAAGATCACGCGCGGCTTCGGCCTTCACGTCAACTTCAACTCAGACGGCAGTCTCCAGAGCACGACACAGGCAAATGACGCTGGGTCGTTTGTGCGGACTCCTGGTGCCAATGGCGACCATGCCACCAGCTACGTTCCAGCGCCGATCACACCTCGCTCTCCGCGGTCGGACCCAAGCAGCGCGTACCTCTCGGAACTCTCGGACGTGGAGCGCCAGTCGTCGGTGGTCATGTACGGGCGGCCGATGGACAAACCAGAGAGCCACGTCGTGTGACCGACCGGCTTCAGCATTTCTTTCACAGGTGTGAACTAGGCGTTCGATCGTATTTAAGAGTGAAGCAAACAACAGCGTTCCTCGTAGAACACAGACTCGTAGCACTACCAAAAAAACCCACAGCTTTTCAAGGGCGAAGTAGATTCCAATTCCATCATTGTATTGCTTGCAAATAAAGCAGGATTCTTTTTTCAAAATATAAAATGAGCTTACTGAATGTGAGTGAGCGATGGAGCAAAGGAAGGGAAAGTGCCCGTCTACTCGATAAATCGTGCGGCGACAAAAAAGTAGGTGCAGAGCTGTTTTACACGGCCGCGACGTGGAGCGCGCCCGTGGATTCGTGGTTCCGAATCTCCACGTTGAGCAAATCCACAATGGTCGTCACCTGCGGCTTGTACGTGGCCTTCAGCTCGTTGTTGCTCGCGCTGCCCGTGTCCTCCGCGTGGATCGAGTCCAGCGCAGCGACGGCCGCCCACGAGCCCATGTCGTACTCGTGCTCATCGAACGTCACTTCCTCCTGTGGGTCGAGCTCGCGCGTCTCGACGATCTTGGTTTGGCCTTCCTTCTCCTGCGCGTCCGAGCCGAACGTGGCGGTGACCTTGACGCGGTGCGTGCTGGTGTTCTTGACGGCGACGCGCTTGACGTAGGTGGGCGGGATCATGGGGCTCGGAGGCTTGTGTGCGAGGTCTTGGGGGAGGAAGTGCTTCTCTGCTGTCGAGTTGATGAATGAGGAAAAATGATCCAAGGAGCTCCTGGGATCCACATCAACATTGAAGGATCACGGTGTGGACCACTTTAACAAAGAACGTCACAGATACTTCGAAAGAGTGACTGGGTGGGTGGGTGGATGGTTGTGACGTTCATGGAAATTTCGGTTGGAGAACATTGGAAAAATGAAGGTTACAACAATGGATTGGTAAAGAGGGGAGGGGACTGCCTCGAAGGACATTAGACGCTCTCCATGGCGATGTGTGGCGGGTTAGAGCTGCCGCCGCGGATAAGCCGCATCGAGTACTGGAGGTGCCGTAAGCGGTCGATGAGCCCTTTCATCACGAGGTTGCGTTCGTAGACCTCCTGCAGACAACGGAAACAAACCCAGTGTCAATCTTCAGAACGAGATGGAGCCATTCAACAAAGGCTTCACGTACTCGTCGCAGGTGATCCCTTCGTTCAGTGAGCTTGTCAATAGCGCCCTGACGGGATTCACACACACGAGACCAGTCGATCAGCCTCTGTCCAGCCATGACCCACAGTGTTATCAGTCGTACCTTTTCACCGGCGGCGTGCTTGGCGGCGAGTTCTGGGTCCTGCTGACGCTCCTCCAGCTGCTTGATGAAGTCGAGCAGCTCGGTGCTGATCTTGGTGTACTGGCTCTTGAGCGTCGCAATGCGCGTGAACGAATCCTGGATCTCCTCGGGCGAATATGGGATCACGGGCGTGGGCATCCCACCGGAGCCGTGGTGGCCACCGTGCGTGGTCGAGTGGAACGATCCATTCATCTCGCTAGCCGACATGCTGTCGTCTGATGGCGAATCCGGCGGGCCAGGTGAGCGCTGCGGCGACTGAGGCCCTGTCGAGTTGATCGCATCGAGCGAAAACATGCGCGAGCTCGGCTGGAGCGGTGGCTTCAGGTTCATCTGCTTGGCCTCTTCGAACACGTGGAACGCGATCGCGAGAAGCTCGTGCAGTAGTTGAGCGCCGCTACGCCCAGGAGCCGGCGCCGCCGTCGTGGCCACAGTGGCTTCCTGCTTTTCGGTCATGCTTTGGGTCCTGGGGTCGTCTTGTAGCTCTTCGAGTTTTTCGGCCCAAAAAGCTGACAATGAATCACGACGAAAATAATGTTGTCCACACTATTAGTTCTCAGAAAACATCACGAGTCCGTTTCAGAAAGTGAAGCCATTTCACCCAAGAGCTACTCGCCCTACGCGAAGAAAGACTTGTACATTTCGAGACACACAGACGCCTACAGCAGGGGAAGGCAGTCAAACACGACGAAGACAACGCCCAATTTTTTGCAAACATGGACGCGTCTATCAAGAGCGCACACGAGCCGTCGGGCGAGGGCAGCGACCGCGACGCGCGTGTGCAGACGCGGCGCCAGCGCATCGAGACGCGCAATGCGTCGAAAGACGACGAGTCGCGCAAAAAAAAGCTGCAGGTGGCCGAGTCCAAGCGCATGAGCCGCGGACAGCAGCAGATCGCCGACAGTCTCAACCAGTTAGACCGCCGCAAGCTCACGGGCATTCAGCACGTGACGAGCGTCCGCGTGCAGGCCGACGACGGCGAGAATAGGCGCCGCATCGAGGAAGAGGAGCGCCGCCACACGCGCGTGGAGAAGCTGCAGCAAGAAGCAATCGAGAGCGGAGCGAAGAATGCCGCAGTGGAGATGCGCTGGTCCGATCTGTTCGAGCACAGCATGCCGCAGGAGCTCCACCGTGAGCTGGAGGCGCAGAACCAGTCGTGCGCCGAGATCTTGGCCTCGAAAGACGGCGTGATCAAAGAGTTCCAAAAGCAGCTCAAGGCCAAAGACGAAGAGTACGTCACGGCACTCAAAGTGCAAGCTGAAGATGTGGAGAAATTGGTTGAGCGCATGAGTCAGCAGTACCGCGAAATGCAGGAAGAGTACGAAATGGAGCTGGACCAGATGGAGGACGCGTTCTTGAAGGAGCGCGACGAGCTGATCGCCACCAACAAACTGGAGATCGACTCGCTGTTTGAAAAGCGGCGAGAGATGGAGATGGTGTACATGGAGGCCAAGCAGGCGCGCGACGAGCAGTACCAAAAAGAGATTGAGGACCTGCGCGTGAAAGACGCTGAGGAATACAACGAGCTCAAGATCAAACTCGAGACCAACATCCAGACGCTCGAGCAACAGCTCGAGGAAATGCGCGCCACGTACCAGCTCAACACGGAAAAGCTCGAGTACAACTACCGCGTATTGACCGAGCGCGACATGGAAAACTCGGCCACATTGAGTCAGCAGAAGCGCAAGCTCGCGCGGTTGAAAGACACGCTCAGCACGCTGATCTCCAAGTACAACCAGACCGATTCGCGCGATCGGCATCAGAACCAAGAGCTCACGGAAGAGTACCGCCGCATCACCAAGCAGTACAAAGATTTGCAGAAAAAGTACGCGCATTTTGAAGCCAGCGACCTGGAGACGTTCGAGGACGTGTGGGCGATGCACGAACAAGAAGCGGTCGAGAAAGTGGAGAAACTGCTCCAAGCCGACAAGATCATTCACGAGCAGCAGCTTGGCTTTCAGTGGCGTGGCCCCGCTCGATCCATTCGGCAGTGGCGACACTTGGGTGATATAAAGAAAACGGCGGAACATCCGCTTGGGCCTCGCGCGAACGATCACAGTCCAGAAAGTGGCGGCGGTGCTGGGAGCAGAAGCTCTGTCAACGATGCTTTCAGCGATCTCGACGCGCCGCCGGAAGAGAAAAAAATCTCGGGCGCCAAGCTCAAGTACATGTTGAGACTGTTGGCGTCAGAGGCCGGGTTCCTCGTGAACACCAGTGTGAGCCAAGCGCTGGATGAGCTGCCCGACGACGAGGCTGAGCTCGTCGAGGCCGACATGGTCATGCGAGCGCTCGGCATCGACAGCGAATCCGACATGGAGCGGCTCATGGGCTTTTTCTATGAAGATCCTCGAGCGGAGATCCCACCAGAGTACACCAACGCGAATTCCTCTGGCGGGCTGCCTCTGGTTCCGACCCAGAAATGGGGCCTGTTGGTTGGCCCGGAAGATGTCATCCGCGTATGCACGAATTTTGTACAGGTAAGTCTCCACCACTCCTGGCTATCCTTCCCCCATGCACGTCTGTATATGCAAAAGACTGAGCCTTGCGGTTCTACAAACAGGAATTGAGTGAGCAAAAGCGAACGGCACCGATGGCTCGCATTCTGCGGCACCCTTCCGTGCACGGCGATAGCACTGAAAGCAAGTCGTCGTCCAAAGCTGCTGCTTCGTCTGGTCCAGCGGCCGGAGCGAGCAGAGCCAAAGCCAAACGCGCCGACAAAGCGTACTGGGACGCCGTCGTAAAAGTGCTGCCGCCTCGAACGGTTCGTGCGATGACAGCGCTCGAAAAGGGTCTCACGACGTACCACCACGCGTTGCTCACGCGCAAGGAGCTGATCGAAGACGTGGCCGCGCTCAAGAGCCAAAACTCCGAGCTGAAGACTTTACTGAAAAAGTATCTCGGCGCTTCAATCAACGAGGACTTGCTCGTGCCCCCTACACAGATGCAGCTGTACCAGTGATGCATTTGGTATGCATCCATAACCACGCATTGTATCATAGTAGACACTGTTGAGTTGTTTCAAAACACTGTACGTTGGTTTGGTGTTGCCCATTGAAGCGGCTCCATTTCCTGAAAAAAATATAAATTTGAGCTTGCTTCAGTGCATCCGAACTGTTTTGTCCAACCAAGCCGTTACGAGGCGTCGAGTCTAAAACGCAGGAAACCACCAGCGACCTTCTAGACCTCTCATGTATAAAATTCAGCGAGCTACGAAGGAGTCACTTGGCAGCAAACAAGATGGCGAGTTTGGTAGAGCCGCAGCCCGAGGTCGTGGACGCGTTCCGACTGGACGGGGAAGAGGAAGAAGTGATCTGCGATGACGCCGGTGACCACAACTCGGACGAGTGTCTGTTCGACGAGATGATCGGCGTGCTTCAGGACATTCTGATCGACCCGACGTTCGTCGACTTGCAGACCGAGTTCTGCCTGAAGAATTGCGGTAGGGCCCATTTGTGGACCCGGCTGGTTTGAGGGGACGAGCTGACCCGGGTCCTTTGTTGTTTCATAGAGGAGTTTGACAACGTGACCGAGAACAAGCTCTGCTACACGCAGATCCACGAGGAGTACATTGCTCTGATCGGTACGCTGTCCACGCTTGTCTGATTCGTGTTCTCAATGTGGAGCTTGCACTCAACCGCGATCTCGGGTTGAATAGAAACCTACTTGGAGAGACGTCTCGCCGAGACGATCGAGGTGGCGCCAAAATGCTAAAGTCTCCCATGGTGATGTCAGGTCCAGACGCCTGACATGATTTTCTTTTGATGTTGTAATTTTCAGAATTTCTCAATGGAGGAGCTGACCCGGCAGATGCAGGAGCACGAGGACGAGATCCCCCTCGACGTGATCGACGTGCTGCTGAGCTGCTCGGACTTTGAAGAGTTCAAGAGCCTCATGCTCTCGTTCAAGCAAAACGAGACACCCAACTTCGAGATCACGGGTGACCCTTTGCTCGCCGCCGCTAGCGACTAGAAATCTCATTGTACATTCTCTAGCAAACACACGTTGGGCAAGAGGTGGAAGAGTAGTATGTACTTGAGGAAGAAGAAAGGAAAAAAAAATCACAAACACTGGAAAGTCCGATCGAGAAGACGTCCGCTGCGTACTGAGTACACGTCGTTGCGTCTACATGACGGTGCATTTGCTTCCGCAGGTGCATTTGGACATGGCCTCGGCGTCGAGCTGCTCTTCCGAGACTTCCCGTCTCGTTTTCGCGGCCTTGGACACTTTCTTCGACGCTCGCGAGGCTCGAGTAAATTTGTTGGCGGGCGTCTCTGTGCCGCCAGCCGCGTGGGTATCGGCGACCGTAGGTGCAAGAGAGTCCCCCACGTACGTCTCGTGCTTGTCGGTAAGTTCCGAGACGGCAGCCGATTGAATGCGCACAACGCTATGAACGTCGGTGGCCACTGGAGAACCACAGATCTCTGCCACTGCGCTGCTGTTCTGGCGAGCGTGCTTGAGCTCGATCAAATTGAGCATTTCTTCCATCATCTCAAGAAGCAGAATGCTCTCGGCCATCTCGTCAGCCACGAACGCAGATATCTCTGCGTCCGTAACATCATCCGTGAGATCGACTTCTTGGTCGTCGTCGGTCTCGAATGCGGGGAGTTGAGCTTCTACCTCCAGATCATGGCATTCTTCCTCATCAATTGCGATAGATTCATCTTCGCCATGGCTTGCGCTTGCGGTGAGCGCGTAGAAAATTGTTTCGTCTTCGTTGTTGTCCTCATGGTTGTCAAGATCCCAGTCGGGTTTCGAACCATCCTCGCCATCATGAACAATCGCGCAAGGCTCCGACGCTTCTTGCGCAGGCTCGGCTTCCACTTTTGATGAATCAACTTTCACGATTGAATACTCCGATCGCTCAGTCGCTTCGATCACGACGCTGTCGGCTTTATTGGTTTGCATGTTCTCAGTAGCAGATTCTTGGGCGATGATGGGATCATGCTCTTCGAACTGGGGCTTGGCTGGGGACGGAGAAGTGCTCGATGGCGCGCTGGAGAGCAGCGCGTTCACGTCAACACCGGCTTGCTCAATCTTGGACAAAGCCATCTCCAGCTGAACAGGGAGATTCGACAGATCAGTCACTAATTGTACTTGAAGGCAGCAGCCAAGCTCAAAACCAACCTCCTGGTTGGAAAACGTGATCGACTCCTGCACGATTGGCTTGAATAGATGCGTGGATCTCTCCTGCGAAAACGCCATGAAATGCTGAACGCTGAAAAGAACTTGAACCATATTGGTGCCCTCGTACAAATCGTCGGTGCAAAACAGGAAACAATCGCTCATGCCCATTCTACAATTTTGATTTGCAATTGTGAGTACAACCGTGAATAAGCAATTGGACTCGATACCTTCACGTACGACTTGCAGTGCTTTAAAAACACGGTGATGTTCTCTCGCTCTTTCCATGGAGCCATGGTGAGGCTGTAGCGACGGCTGATGGGCGATCGGCATTGCGTTGGCTCTGGGTAGAGCTTCGCGAGGAGCTCTCGCAGCACGATGCCAGACTTTAACGCCTCGAAGAGATCGCGGGTCGGCAGCTTTCGGTCGAGAACGCTCTCGATCCACAGAATCGCTTCCTACAATTACATACATAGTCAGCATGACGTGGCCAGCATTTGACATTGACTTTTGAACCTGAGGCCTACCCGCTGTCGCTTGAGATATTCCAACGCGAGCGCCTTGTTGTTCGCCCACTTGGCGGACAACGACAGGTCGCGCTGGTGCTTGCCGCCCATGGGCGACGCGAGGCCGTTACCCAGCCCAACTTTCGCGTCATCTTCCGGTACGAGCTCCAGGTTCAGCTCCATTTCGCTGCGCTTGTATTTCGTACTCTTCTTCCCTTGGCGAGATTCTTATGCTGACAGGAGAGCTAGCTACGGAACCCCACCACTGTTGGCGATGGCTTCTGTGTGATCGCAGCTATGGCAGTTGAGCACATCGCTTACGCACCGGCGACACGTGCGACGTGGCGAGCCTCTTCTCTCGTTCCCCATTCATTCTTTCTTACGCGATCCCCGTCAGCAGTATATTTTTGGAGCTGTTGGGCCTAAAATGGCTACATTAAAATGTAGCCATGTCACAAATCCATGCTCCACTCCAATGACTCGTACTTTAGCGTGTATTCTCTGTATATTTTGAGTTACTGGTTGACCACCAACAGACACAAGACCACAAAGCCAAGCTCAGCCAGAATGGCGTCCACCGTGCGCATCGTCGCGGGCACCTACGAAGGGCTTCTCTACGGATGGGAGCTGCCGTCGACCGCCAGCAAGATGAAGCTCACGTTCGGCTACGCAGCACACTCCGAGTGCATCAAGAGCGTGGCGTTTATGACCGCCAAGCAGGGCAAGACGCTCATCTCGGGCGGCAACGACGAGACCATCAAGTACGTCACGGGCTCTTGTAGCCGGCACCTGTCGGTATGGTACAGAATCTCATTTGCGGTGCATTTGTGTGTGTGTATTTTACTAGAATTTACAACGTCAACAAACGCGTCGAAGTGGGCACGCTGATGGAGCACAAGGGCGCGGTGACCTGCCTCGAATTTTTCGGGCAGAGCCACATGCTGAGCGGCAGCGGCGACAACTCGATCTGCATCTGGCGCACGTCCGACTGGAACTGCCTGCACATTCTGGGCGGCCACAAGGGCGAGGTCACGTCCATGGCGGTGCATCCGAGCGGTAAGCTGGCGTTTTCCGTGGCGCGCGACCGCACGCTGCGCATGTGGAACCTGGTCAAGGGCCGCATCGCGTACATTCGCCGACTAGAGAAAGAGGCGAGTCTAGTCAAGATGTCGCAAAGTGGCGCACGGTACGCTTTGTGCTTTGGCGCTGAGCTGTCGGTGTTCAGCAGCGCGAACGCCGAGGTGGTCGGCGTGCTGGGCCACGCGGACAAGATCCACGCGCTGGCGTTCGCCACGGACGAGTACGTGGTCTGCGGCGGAGAGGACAAGCTTATTTATGTCTGGAAGGTCAACGGAACGTGCGTATATCCCTTCAAGCCTGTGCAGTTGTTTTAGCTATCTGCCCACGAAACTGAGTTTTTTATCCCTTTTGTTTTTTCAGGCTCGTCGCCGAGATCAAGAGCGAAGAGATCACTACGCGTATCCGGCATATTGAAGTCGTGTATCCGCATGGCGAGGACAAGGCGCCGTGGGTGGTCGTCGCGTCGTCGAACGGCGTCATCCAGGTCTGGGACTTTGCCAGCTTCAAGTTGGATCCGGCGGCGCCCGAAGAGGCGAACGAAGGCGCCAAGCCGATGACTTCGACCTTGATCCTGAGCAAGCCTCGCTTGACTTGTCTGTCTGCGTGCGTGGTCACAGCCGATGCGGCCGCGGACGGGTCGGAGAAGAAGGTCACAAAGGTCAAGAAAGTCAAGAAGGCGGGCCAGGCGACCAAGCTCATGAGCGCCGCGGCCGCGGCTGCTGCTCCTCGAATTGTCGTCGAGTTGGACGGCCAGCCGACCCGACCAACGCCTGCAAAGCTGCAACCGAACAAGAAAAACAACAAGCGGAAGGAGAATGCGCCGCCCGCAGCAGCACCCTCCGCCAAGAAGCAGAAGCAGAAGAAGAGGAAGGATGGCAAGAAGTAGATCAATAGATGGGTACAGCTTTTGCTCTCAATTCATGAGATTTGGGAAAGACGCTCTCGACATTAATGCAGGTTTTCATTCAGGAAGTGCAATTCTGTTACACAGGTTTCACAGTAAATAAGTAGCCAGAATGACGGTCGCTGTGGAACAAACAACACACCCCAGCAACGAAGGGATACTCTTGACGAAATGGCCAGCGCGGCGCCCTCAGCGGCGGCTTCCGAGCGTCGTAGCGCAACTATCAGCAAGTATCCCGAGCCGCTAGTGGCTCCATCGGATGCAGCGGCGTCTGTCGATCCGCCTCGTCTCTTTGTGCTTTGCGGACGAGACCGGAAAGTCGAGGAACTGCGCGAGATGTTTGCTCGATCCGGCACGATCCGACAGCTGCACCTTGCGACGGACCGCAGCAACAAGTCCAGAGCAAGTGGCCGGTTTGCAGTCATTGCAGCGTGGTAACCACGCCGTGCTGACGCTTGGGTGTGTTGTTTCGTGCTGCCTCGCGCAGGGCTTTGCGTTTCTTCAGTATGAAGACGCGACTAGCGCGTCCGAGGCCATCAAGCAGTTTGACAAGACCACGCTCAGCGATGGCCACGTCTTGAAGGTCCGTATTGCAGCTGTTAAGAGTAGCATATCGATTATGTGATGACCATACAGCTGATGATTTTGTCTATATGACAGGTCACAGTAGCGCGTGAAAAGTCGAGAACTGGTGCGCTCTCAGCGCCCAAGCCGCCGCAGCCAGGCAAACTCAAGCGCAATCAGCACTCACAGAGCGACCACGACGACCACGGAGATGACAGCAACGCAACGGACGGCGGTTTGCTCCCAGGGAAGCGGCAGCGGTCGTCGCCGCCGAGTTTGGTGACCTCGATGTCGTTGGCTCCGAGCTCGTGGAAGCGAGCGGCGCCATTCGTAGCCGCGGTCGCAATTCTTCGGTCGTCTGACGAAGAGATCTCGGATATCTTGAACGGAATGGTCAGCCAAATTGAAAGATCGAGTCACTGTAATACGCCGGAGAGCGACAAAGGCGAAGGCATCGTAGCAGTAGCGACAGCGCCGGCTGCTGCCAAGCGGAAGGCAACGGCGTCGACTTGTGACCAGGCCGATTCGACAAAAGCTCCCCATCGAACAAGATCGTTGAAAGTTGACAGTGAGGATGGGATCACAGGTAAGCAGAAATCCCAGCGAACCACAGTCGCGCAAGCCACCCCGGGCCGTGCCTCCTCCCATCGAGAGGCGGTGGATCTGCACCCGCGGCGTCGAACTAGAGTCGAAGAGAGCGACTCGAGCGTCGACGATGCCTCGGACGCAAGCGTAGGACGGCGGAAGCGCAGTAACGTTGAGCCAAATGATGAGGAGAGTGAAAGGGTTGGCGCAGCAATGTCGCGACGACGACTCTCCGACCTGAGCGAGCTCAGTCTATCCGCTGCAGGCGTTGCGTCTCCGATGTCGTCGAAAAAGCGGTGCAGTCGACGATCGTCCGCTTCTTCGTCGACGTCGTCGCTTCCGCCATCTCAAGCCACGGCGTTCCGGCCGCTTGTTCCCATGAATCCCCCCGTTTTTGCTCCAGCATCTGCGCTGCCACTGATGCGTCGGCGACCCACTATTCCACACGCCAAGCTTTTCTTCACGTCCACTGTGAAGGTGAGTTTATCTTGTTCCTGATTTCGTGTTGATTCTGCCGTGCTAATCTGGACGTTGGTACGTTTTGTAAAAGTTCACGGAGCAAGAATTGGAGGCCATGTTCTCCATCTACGAGCATTTTGAGAGCGTGCAGTCAATCAAGAGCTTTGGTCGACTGAAGACCATGGCCTACGTGCTGTACGCGACTCCGGCCGCGGCGAGCTCAGTACTGACGTCGTTCTTGCATGACAATGAAGGCGAAGACCACGGAATGACGAAGGTGAGCTATTTTATATGTGCGTGTCAGTTAGTCGGTTGTTGATACTTTACTGACCAGAGGGCTTTTTCTCTCTATGCAGCTTGTCTTCGCCGAGGTAGAAGAGCCGACCGGTCAGTTTGCGTACAATCCCCCAGCTAGATATCGGACGCAGATGACTACTGCTGGCGAGTCAACGTCCAGCGAAGTCCCCGTTCCCGTTCCGACGACTGACGCCGAGCCGATTGAGCTCCACTCGGAGCATCACTGCTGGGTGATGATCCTGTATGACCGCGGGCTCAGCAATGAGGCCATTTCTTCCTGTGCAGCCGAGTGCGAAGGGATGGAATACATGGACATCAAGATGTTTCGAAGCACGGGCGAGTCGCAAGGCGTCGCTTTTGTCAAGTTTAACACCGAAGATTCGGCGCTGGCAGCCTCTCGACAGCTCCACAACACGGAATTCCCCGTGGGAACGCGAAAGGTTCTGCAAGCGATGGTGATCGCCGACCCAGCACTGTTCAGCACGGCCCATGGTGCGAGTGCACCGGCGGGATCAGCGCAGCCTAGTAGTCAAGAACCTTTGCACCACGGCGAAGACGGAGACTTGGGCTTTGTGGAGGCGCGGTTTGCTCACCTGATGAGTGGCACGAGCGAGCAGCCCAGTGCTTCTGCCCATGCCGTGCCCGTGGATGAAGTCTACGACGGCTCCGAGCAAATGTATCCTACCTCGGGATCCGGTGGGTTTGTTGGACCGAACCCTTATGCGCCACCCATGGCCGCTCCGCCGTTCGGCTATTTCCACTTTGGCCAGCCATATCCGTATACTGGATCACCGCATCCATCGCCGCATCCTCATCGACCAATGTTCTACCCACAAGACTCGTATGGCGGGGAGCAATATCCTTGGGGGTACGACTCCATGCACCAGGTGTGGCCGAGCGAAGCGGCGTCGCCCATGCAGACAAACTATCACCAGCACTCGTGGGCACTAGCCGCGAGCGGCTCGGCCATTAGCTGTGGGGGTCCCGGTCCTGCATCCTCTCAAGGCGAGCCAACCTCTGTGTTTGTCTCCAGCTCCCGTCCGCTGGACCTCTCGTCACTGATGAAAGCGATCCAAGAATGCCCGGGCGTCGTTGGGTTCAGCAAGGACGAGAAAGATGGCGGCGCGTATGTCGTGGACTTTGGAGAGCCTCAAGAGGCCGCGGACGCCGCGAGCAAGTTGGACGGCACGATGTGCAATGGGAACAAGCTGCGTGTAGCCGTGGCCAGTGGATATCGCCCACCTCCGAGCCGACGCAAGCGGCAACGCATTGATCAGCGAGGTCGACGAAAGTGATTTTGTGATCGTTTATACAGACAAGAGAGAACGCGGCAATCGTCGTATCGGACTCCAGATATTTAATATCACACACCTGGAAGAAGGCCATCAGCTAGTACTCAATGCCGAACTCTCGGCCCGTCAGAACGCTTGGAGCGACGAGTGTCCACAGAAACACAGCGATGGCCACCCACTGCGACACAATCTTGACCCACATGGAGAATTCTTGGTCGCTCGCTGTATCCATACTAGAGTACAACACATTGGGTCGGACAATCATGTGAGATATTGTCACAGAAACCCCAACCAACATTAATGCATACCCGGAGGATGATCCCCAGTTGGTGATGACCATGGCCATGTAGAAGCTCGAAAGCACCATGAGGAGATGGAACTGATACTCGGGCGCCTTCTCACTCGCCGCGCCATCTTTATCCTGCTCATCTGGCGCTTTCTCGTTGGCGACGATGCCGTCGTCGGCGTCGTTCGAATCGGTTTTCCGGATTCGCGAACTGGACGACGACAGCGAAAGTGTGAGCAGATTGGTTTTGGTCGCCGAGGTGCGCCAGCTGGTCCACGTGATCGTAAACGCAGCGAGCGCCGCGTTCATTAGCGCGCTCTTCTGGACGTTCTTGGAAGATGCTGTGTTCACATAAGTGCAGGTCTCGTCCGGGTTCGAGTGGACAGCTTGGTAGCACATAAACACCAAGTAGCACGAAACCGCCGTTGACGGAAGCAAGCCGACATTCACCCACGATAGAACTGGTGCACAAGGCCAAAGTAGGGTTAGCTAATCGTCAGGATAGATGAGGTAGTTGGAGCCTAAGTAACGCACCACTGAACACGGTCACGAGAATCATCGAGAAGATCGTGATCGAAATGAACGTCATGTTGAGCTCACACCCCGCGTAGAGCTTGAACATCACTACGAGCCCTGCCACTGAAGCCGCCACGAACAGGAAGACGACAGTCAGATAACCTGCTTCCCTACAAGTTGGAAATTTTATGGCGTTAGAAGTTGAGCCACGCAGGACAATACAAGATCCTATTACCACAGGTACCATTTCGAGGTTTGCGCACTGTTTGGCTCGCTGAGACTCTCATAGTTGGATTCAAGCAGAGCCTGGCGAGCTTCCTGGTCTCTGTCCGTATCTTCCATCTTGGACAAGAAGAAGTCCCGAAGATTATCTGCGTTAGATCAAATACCATTTGTGTGAGCACCCGTATCTCTCACCCCTGGCGAGCCATATTATCACGCACAAGCCCAGTCGACGATGATCACGATCTGCAGGATAATAAATGCGCCGGAAGCTACCCGCGCCACGTCGACATATCCGTCAAAGAATGCTGTTTGTTTTATAAGCGTGGTCCGGTCAGCATCTCCTCGAATACTGTCCGCAGAAAATCCAATTCCACTCACAGTTGGGGATGAAGAGCGAGGCGAAGAGCATGGCGGCGTAGAATGGGATCTGGAAGAAGAGCAGGCAGCAGCAGTTCTCGTATCCCCGTGCGAGTGCTACACTTAGCACGCCCGTGAGCACGAAGAAACAGCCCAAGCTGAAGCTCGTGCTGTTCACAACCCACATCCCCGGTCAGATCTCCAATCAGAAGAAGGCGACATTTCTGTCTCGTACCGATAGACGAGCTGGTTCCCAAAGCACGCAGCTCTGTCTTCCAGCGCGTCACATCCGGAGATGACGCCAGGCAGCGCCGAATGGATGTAGAACAGCACATCTGCACACCAAGTGAACCTCAGGTTGTCTCCATCATCTAGTTGACAGTGGAAGCGAGACCGTACAGGAGCCGTAATGGCGCAGCAGCGCGGCCGCCACCGAAGTCACGAAGAGGAGCGTCAGATACACGACGCGCGACATTGCTTAAGGGCTGCGTCCTGCGCGAGGCGCGTTGAGAACTGCGGTGGAGAGGAGGTAGCGAAGAGAACCCCATTGACGGCGTGGAGCCAACTTGACAGTCAGCAGCTTCCTTCATATTGCAGGAATGACGGTAAATCCCGTTGGAATGGTGGCGTTGAACCCACATCCAAGCTTGGACCGCTCTAGATGTCAATGTAGGACGTTGTTAATCAGATCCACGCATCATTCAACATTTTTGGACCGATTGATAGAGACAGCGAACAGCAATAGAGCAATACAATGGATTGGCTCAAGAAGAAGAAGGAGGCAGCCAAGCAGGCGGCGGCCAAGCTCCAGAACAAGCGCGCGCCCTTCAAAGGCGAGGGGAATGTTCTAGGAGGAGACGGGGCAGCGGCGGCGGTGGCAGGCGATGCGGCGCGCCCACCAGCGGCCGCCGATGGCGCCAGCAACAAGGGCTTAAAGTTGCCGTTCGTCAAACAGGCGCCGCCGCCAGTGTCCGAAGAGGAGAAGGAGCGCCGCCGCGAGATGCAGGTGCGCTATGTTGCGGTTATATGTGTACCTATGTTGGGAGGGTACACTGACATTCGCGCATATTGGTACGTATAGACCAAAGCCGCCGAGGCGCGCGTGAATGCGTGGGACAAGCGCGTGACCACGGCGCGCAAAGTACGGCTCCAGCAGGAGGACGAGCTCGAGAGGAAGTTTGACCACTTACCGGCTGCTGCTCTGCCACTGCCGTCGTCAACTTCGAGCGGCGCCAACTCGCCAACGAGCGTGCTTTCGAACGAGGAGGTCAAGCGGCGCGAGCTCGAGAGCGCGCATGCGCAGCTAGGCTTCAACCCGTACGCGCCTGTGTTCGCGTCATCCACGGAGGTGGGCTCGGCTACCAATGCCATCGGCGGCAGCGGCGCCGCGCAGTCCGCTCCAATGCCACGACCAGCTCCGTACTCTGCAGGCCCACCGGCGTCTGGTTCGTCGAGCGCCCCAGCTCCGGCGGAGAATGGCGCCGTGTATGTTTTGCTGCGTCAGACGCCGGCACAGGCGATTACCGCCACCGAGACCATCATCAAGCTGCTGAACAACATCCTTCAAAATCCACAGGTAAGGTCTCTCGCTCTCTTTTCAAGAGATACGTTTGTGCGTGGTGGGTTAACCTTCGGCTGGTCTGTGCTCTTGAAGGAGGACAAGTTTCGCCGCGTGCGGCTCTCGAACGCCTCGATCCAGACCAAGCTCGTCGCGGTGCCCGGAGCGCTCGACATTCTGCGCGAAGCCGGATTCAGCGACTCGACCGTCGACGGCGAGGATTTTCTCGTGCTAGCAAGCGACCAATTGCAGAGCGAGCGTGTCAAATCGGCCGTGGACCGCTCCGAGGTCGCATTGATGCAACTCCGTGTGGACTCGATCGGTAGCTAGAGCTGCCGAGTCTCTAATAAGTTAACACTTCAAGGCAGCCATTCGTTGTCGAAATAGAGTGCCTGGATCTGAAATAAACGACTTGTTGCAACTTGAGGGGAAAACCGTGGTTCACCTAATCGAAACCGATCATTTTGACTCCCTACATCTAAGCCAAGCACCAATGGCGACGCCAGTTGGCGCATTAGGCGAGGAGCTCCTCGCGCGCCTCCATGCACTCTTCCTCGAGGACCCTTCAATGTATGAGGATGATTTCTCTACTTTCTTGCTGCTCATACTCACACACGCACTTACGCACTGGCCTCTCTACAGCGACGAGATCGGTCTACTCTTCGGCGTCGAAGCCGAGAATCTGACGGTCGACTCGGCGTTTGTGCTCGCCGACCACAAGCTCGGCGTGGCGTTCAGCGCCGGGACCATCGTCTTTCACGCCGCGCGCACGCGCTTCCACGTGCTGAACGCGCAGCTTCGCGCCGGCGCGATCACGCAAGAGGATGCGTACGCGTCCACGAGAGCTGAGCTGCTGGCGTGCTGTCGCGCCGTGGTGCTCATCAGCGCCGACTTCTACACGGCGTGGAATACGCGGTACGATTGCTGCGTTGGATTAGCATGCAGTCTATAGAACACTAACGGTTTGTCTTGGGATTTGTGGCGGATAGCAAAGAGTACGTGCGTCGTGGCTGGCTCCAGCCGCAGGACGAGGCCACGTTCACGAACCTGGTGTTCTCGCTTCACCCCAAGAGCATCGACACGTGGGCGTACCGGTACGGACTATTGTTCTACGACGACGAGGACGAGGATCAGTTCTTTTGCTCATGGAGGAAATGTGTGTAGACGCTGGCTTGCGACGAGGCTGTGCGAGGAATTGGAGGGAGATGAACTGGACGGTTTTTTCCTGGCGCAAGCCGAAGTGTGCGCCGTTCTCGCTGAGCGCTCCCCACGCAACTACCACGCGTGGAGTTTCCGCCACTGGATCGTCTCACGCTTCCAGACCGTCGAGCAGCTCACACGAGAACTTGTGGCGATGGATAGATGGTGCGAGACGCATCTGACGGACCACTCGGGCTGGAACCACCGCCAGCATACCATCAAATGCCTGCTGTTCAAGCTGAGAACAAACGACGCGGCCGAGACGATCGAACAAGACGTGGAGAGGTTGCTGCGTGAGTTTGAGTTCTTGTCGGGCATTCTCGCCAAGTATCCGGTGTACGAAGCACTGTGGTGCCATCGGCGCTTCGTGATGCAAGAGCTGTTGGCTCGCCGAGTCAGCTGTGTAGAGGCACCGGATGAGGCAGGAGTGTTCTGGGAAAAAGAGGCACTCCGCGACATGACAATCGCTGAGACGATGAACGGGGCTGAGTGGCTCATCAACCAATGGAGACACGTGCGAGCGTCGCTTGCCCACTCCGCTACGGCTCCCAGCGGTGTGTTGGAAGACATCGCGATCGCGTGGCGATGCGGCAACAAATTTGCGCGGCGCTACGCTGCATGGCTTCTTCAGCGCCTGCAAGCCAGGTCGCCAGGAAGCTTCCGCCAATTGAGTCTGTCCATGCGCCTTGCTCTATCAGAGGAAGATGCCCTGCTCGAGCATTTGTGGCTAACTTGAAAGCGGTTTTCAGTTTCTGCCAGATTGACCAATAGAGAAGCGAGCGGAGATCCACTCCATTTTGGGGCTTTGGTTCCACGCATGAATTTGGTTGTGATGTTTGACGCTCGTGTTATACGCCACTTGCGATGAATTGCGCGACCCCGTTGAGGATCGTGTCAGAGAAATGGTAGTAGAGTTGCAGTTCCCACTTGATACCCATGCCGTACTGCTGATAAATATCGTGGAGCGTCACGTAGTCTTCCAAGTCCTGGTCGTACTTCAAGTCTTTGCGGACCGCAAGCTTGTTGTCTTTGGCTTGTTCGGCACTGCTTCGACCGCTCTTGGAATAGTTCTCAGCGGACAACACGATACGCATGTTGTCGTACGAATTCAGTTTGAGCAGCGACATGAGATGCTTCTTCAAGTGGCGGATCTTGAGTTGGTACCCGGTCCGAAACAGCGTGCGCGGCAGTTTTGGCACGTCCGCGCCTTCTTGCGGGTGCAGCATCACGCGCACATTAACTTTGTCGTCCTCTTCTTCTTTGAGTGAGGCGTCGGTCGCGGCGCTCTCGACGGTCGCCGTCGTGGACGTGCTCGTATTGCTCAGCGTACGCTGTCTCTTGCGCGCTGTGACTTCGGCTGGGAATCCAATGCCTTTGCTGGTGGTTCCATTGCTTTCCGCCGCGGCCGACGCCCACGACGCGCTGCGCTTGTCTCCGTGGCCATCGGGTGAGGACGCGTCGGACGACGGCGACAACGCATCCGCATCGGGCGATAGCTTTTTCTTGCCTCCCTATCGACCCCAATACCAAACAAAGCCCACCATCAGAACAAAGAATCAAATCCGATATACGACCTACATAAAAACTCATAATAGCACTCCGCACGTTGCGCCGTATTGTTTGCTGGTTCTGGACGCCAATTTTCGTGCTCTCGGTGACCGCGTTGTTGAAATGGCGCTCACGGTTGAGCTCGGCGATCAGTTTCTCTTCCTGGTCGTTAAATTCGTCCAAATTGGGGTAAATTTTCGCGATCAGCGCGTCGAAGTTCGCGTCGTGCCGCAGAGAGCGCTTGCTCGGGATGTGCATGCGGCACGAGGGACACTCATTCTTGGTCTTGCGCAGGCTGCTGTGGATGCACTCGCCGCAGAAGCGGTGGAGACACTCCATCACCACTTCCGTGCGACGGATGATGCCCAGGCAGATCGGACACGTCAGGTCGGCGTTTAGCACGCGTACGGGCAGCGTGCGCGTCACGGTCGGATCGGTCACTGGCTGCCGCGGCTGTCGGTAGAGGTCGAACAGCGTGCAGTCTTCGACCAACTCGATCTCCTCGTAGTCGCTGCGTTGACTCACGACCGGGTACTGGAGCCGAGCGACGTGGGTGTTGTACTCGGCGCGTGTGAACTCGAACTCGTTGCGCGGCGGCATCGTCATCGTTGGCGGGTATGAGGCGGCGCGGGCTTTTAGTGAAACTGGTCGAATTAGGGATGGCTAGGGCACGCGCTACAATCCGAATGCGATAATCTACAGGGATCGGGGTATACAAATGGTGTGTATACTGCTACAACAATTCATCCGAACAACCGGACAAACCACACGGAAACGTATATTGAGTCTGTTTTTTTGCCTGTCCTGGTGGAGTCTTTTTTAGCTGAATCGAACGATGCCAGTGTTTTCAACAACTTCGATCTGAAAGGACGTAGCGCAGAGCGCACAACCACCCATTCGAGAACAAATGAGGCCACCCAAAACGAATAATGTCTTAATCCACAGAGGTAAAAATCGGAGTTAGGCCCACCGTCGGATAGAGCAAGAATGTAGAAAAAAGCAAAGAATTAACTGAAGCAAACAACACGTTTCTTTCAAACGTGCTGTAAAATAGTTTTTTATACTTCCTCGATTAAGACCAGTAACAGGCTAAAAGAGCAGGCTGCGATGATGACGCTGGACGATCTGGAGGAGATGAGCAAGGTGCTCTTCCTTCAGAGCGAAACAACATCGCTCATGGATCGAACTCTACTCAACAACCAGGGGCTAACGACTCTCCGCACGACATTGTCAGTGCTCGTTGCGTCACGACAGGAGCACCTCCACACCGGCAGCCCCAGCGACGCAGCGCATCACGAGCCGTGCAACTACAACAGCACGACAGCAAGAGTAGTTGTCCAACGCCACACACCACCACCAGCACGACACAACGACTCGACACGCGCAACGCTGAACAGCTATAAGCCACGAGTAGCGCTACGAGCCGCAGAGCACGTACACAGCGACACACAGCACCTGGACCACCCGGAGGGAAGAGCATAGCTGCCCGAGAACCTGAGAGCCACAACACAGCACAAGGGTGCCGAACATCACAACGCTTAACACAGTCAAACGCCCCAGAATTGACATCGCTTCTCCACTTGCTCGCGCTCGCCTTACCTTCGCTTCGGCTATGGGGGATCTTGGATTGTGAGAATCTCTCCACAATACGTGGAGGTCTCTGAGCCGACGGTTTGTCGAGACACGAAAGAATCTATTTGGTCCGATCAGAGTCGGATCCGAAGGGATTTTTTTCTGGTCTTTCTCTCCCACACGCATGGCTCTGATACAGACTGACGGACATGTATCGTCTATCTTCGGCTGGCTGTTCAGAGCAAATTTGTGCCGAAGATAGCCAAGCTAACTTTTACAGTTGGACACACTACAGAACACGTAAACTTTACACATTCAACAAGCTTTGACTAGGAGTTTGTATCCAAAGGGCTCCTATTGGAAAATTCGCGTTCGCGAAAGGTTAAAAAAGTACGCTTAAACCGAACCTGAAATGTGTATACAATTTAACTACACTGAAGAATTGATCTGGATATTCTCGCTCTTGGATTCTCGGATTCCTTCTAGCTCGACTGCATTAGAATATAACAGCACGAGTGATGGCTGCTTGTGATCTTCTCGGCGACAGCCGGTAGTTGACCCTTGTCGCTGTCGCTGACAACCACCAGAGCTGGATGATCCAGAACGGGCGGTATCGCTTCGAAGGGACAACCTTGAAATGGATTTGCTAGAACACTAGAACGTTAGCTGTCACTTAGGGACTATAGACGGGAGTTTCGCCCCTTTATCGCTTCGCGTGGGATGGGGAGAGGGGAGGGCATCTTCAAACTTCAAAGCAAATTTTAATGGGTGGGAACGGACGATTGGTCGAGTGACTATATCCGGAGCTACTCGCCGAATTCACCCAACTGAGCAAACTCGGCCTCCAAATCGACACTCCACTGCAATGTCAGCTCGCCGTTCGTCTACTCGAGAAATTGACGGGACGACTTAAAAATTTTCAGAAAAGACACTGTCGGAGTTCTCCTGTGGAGCAAATAGCTATGCTCAACTTTCATTAAAAATGCACCAAACTGTCGTTCGAGCTCCAGTTGGCTTGAAACAAGTTTCACCCGAGAAACCAGGTTCATCAAAGATGACGTTGCCCGGCATCTTGGCGAACTCAAGCGCGGCTTTGAAAGCGGCGATCTCGACACAGATACGATTAAGAACATCGACAAGACGCACGTCCTGATTGACTTCGACACGGGCAATACACTTGGCTTTGTAGGCCAAACCAAGATCAAGTGTGCTGACGTCGTGTCTGGTGGGGAACAGATGACTTTGGTTGTTCGTATCGCAGGTGGCCCGTCTGCTCGTGTAAAGACACCTATGCTGATTTTCCAAAACGACAACTGCTCCTACCCAATCCGTGGAGTTCCAGTTAGCGTGCTTGGCGCGTTCTACAGCACAGGCAAGAAAGGCTGGACGGATAAGCGTGTTGTCGGGAGTTGTTGTCCGAGTCACGAGCAATCAGGGCTGATCCAAGTGGAAGATTAAAGACAATCTTCCTCGACAACTGCGACGGCCACCTCTCAGATGAGTGTCCGGATGAGCTAATGGTTCTAAGGATCGAATTCGATTTCTGCCAGCAAACGCAGGAAAGTGCGAATAATTCTGGACTCAGGAATCCATCCAGGAATCCCAGTGTAGTGAAGCAAGGGCACACAACTTTATTCCTTGACTTCTCACCAATAACTACCATGGCACTTTAGGTCATCTGCTTGTGTGGAATTTTTCAACAATCGATGGTGCATTTTATTCATTTGTAGATCCGTTGAGGCCATGCACTGCAGCCATGCAATGACACAAATACAGCCAAGTCCACATGGTGACATGCACGGTTTGCTTAAACACCAAACACCCAGCTACCGAAGATAAAATGCAAACTAGATTACCACTCAAGAGCAACTCGGGGGCTCGTCGCACCACCAGACTCGGCGGTCTTGCGCTTGCGCATAGGCTTATGGCCTGGGCAAAGACCACGCTTTCAATGCGGACATCCTCATTCATGATGACTTGCACGGTGAGAGTCGTGTCTCTGTGCAGCGTAGGGCTTGGTGCCGTCGGCTTGAACGTATAATAGTAGGTAGCCTTGAATGCGTCCACGTAAACAACGACGCGTCTAAGAGTTTCTCCAGTGATTTCCTGGCAGCTAGGACAGCTCAAACGCATGGTAATTCCAAATCGTGCCAGTTTTGCAGGTGCGCGTCAGCTCCGCGAGGTTTACCGACCGCCAATGATGCAGGTAGCCGTTTCTTACCTTTTGTCATCGTACATCACCATGTATAAATCCTTAAGACAGGGCAGCAGCGAGCAGTGATCACGAAGCCGTGATAAGCTTTCGAGCGTCTGTCTTCAGCAGGGTGACAGGCTGTTGAGACAAGGTGAAGACAGCAGATCCGCTTGAACTTCTGCACAGCCAAGCTGCTGGCGTGCTCGGGGGAGGGGGGGGGGTTGTTACGGTGCCGGGCTGCTTGGGCAATGTGGGAATTGACTAGCGCTGGTTGAACTGCTCGTCAAGTTTAAGGTAGTAGACCTGGAATGCCTGTACTGGACTTGAGCTTCGACACGTGTTTCCAAAACCAGTTGTTTGCTGACTCCGACAGATTGGACGTGACTTCGTCATACGTAGGCTTGGTGGTCTCTTCGTGAGCGGCGTACTCGACCCAGTGCTTGATAGGCACACCTTTCAGATAGGCAGCCCCTGACGGGCATACTGCGTCGAGTTGGGACCAAGCAAGTTGCCAGTCATTTCGCAGTCAGCTCGGGCCATTTCGTACACAAAGCCTTCTTTCGCCGGTGAGAATCGAGGGCCGAGGCGAGCAATGTTCCCGATAATGTGCCGCAGGCAGAACCAGTGACTGCTTCCCGGAAAGACTGCCGTTACAGCTGCAAGTAGACCCTTCTGTCGGTCCGAAATGAACAGAGTGTTGACCGGCTCACCATGTATCTGCACAGCGACTGCTAGCTACCGGAGGAACCATTCCGACGACGATGTGGTAATCGTAATCTTTGGCAGTTGCTGTAACGGGGTATAGGGTACACAGGAGAGTAGGATGCATATTGGTGTAGGGTACACAATTAGGTGGATTACTTAGGGTACGGAGTTACCCTATGTCATAACTCAGGTCCATTAGGTCTAGGAGACAACTACCCTAGGTATTTGATAACCAGGTAATGGGTTCTCAAGGGTATTTCCGTTAAGAACAACACCAATACATTTAGTCTGTCTTCAACCAAGTGTGGTGCTCGCCGATCCGGACGTCGGCTCGGAGCGACAGCTGAAGAACAAGCTACTTCAAGCAACAAGGTGCTGTAGCTGGGCAGATGCCCTTTACACCTGGTAGCACTTGTAATCCCTACAGCACCGACATCATCATGTCCGAAGCTTCCGACTTCGTCAGGCTGCCGGCCAAACCACGTCTATTCGTGAAGACCATCGATAGCTCGATGACGGCCAGCGACGTCATCAACGGTTGTTCGAGCATGAACGATCTCCTGCTCCGCGGTCCGGAGGAGGTGGTCACGCAAATCGCGCACTTCCGCAACTACGAGAGACTCTCGAGGAGCATGTTCTGGATGTCGTCACATCCCGCGTTGCCACGGCATTGACACAACAAGAACGTCAAACACACTAGTTTTGTACATACAGTAGAGCACTTCACCACGAACGACGTCAGTGAGTAAATGTTTTGATCCGTTTGTTTCGAAAATAAGTTATGAAAGCAGAGAGGTCAGTGGTTGACTTTGTGTATCGAGCTGTTTTGTAGCCGCCCGTAAAATGCCGCCTCGCTTGCGATAGTTCCCACTCTGTGAATGTGGAACGTCTACTCACCCAACCAGCCAAAAAAAAAGGTACGAAACTGTAAAAAGTAGTTGGGTTGTACAATCGATTTCTAGAGATACCACAGAAACGGACAACTGTGGCCACTCAATCCAAATAGTACACATGGCAGAGAACTGCAAATGATTGATCCTGAAGAGGCGCGCCAAAGTTTGAGGAACGAAGACAGCAATGGAAATGAAGCGATCAAGTATTCACATTGTCGAATTCGGTTTCTGTAGCCAAGGGGGTGGCGAGCCGAAGTACTGTGAGCACCACATCAACACCCCCTGCAGTACATCAAGTTTGATCGGACGCGTGGTGTATTAGTGGGCACCTGGCAATTGCATCCCCCGTGGTCTCTGACCACTATGAGTTTGTGGCCTAAGCCTTTCTAGCTCCACGGAGTCCGTTTGCTTCTGGCCCTTGGAGAGGCTGTAAAAGTAGATCCGCGCGCCCCTCGAGTGCGCAATGAGGTGGATCGCCGTGTAGCCAGCGTCCAAGACGCTACGCAAGAAATCACCGAACGCCTCAGCGGTCACGTCGCTCTGCGTGCCCGTGTCACGCACCTGGTAGTACGCCAAAGCTACAACACTGGGCAAGCTGAATACAAACGGGTGGATTTGGGGCGGGAAATCGCCCAGTGCGAGCAGCTGCACCAGGCGATTTCTCCCGTAGTTGAGGGAGCAGTTGTACCCGTGCAGCAAGATCACCGCTTCAGGGGCCACACATCCTCGCCTGCCCTTCCACTGTGTGGCGTGAGGTGGCGTACTGCGAGCAATAGGGCGTGCTCAAGTTCACCACGCTCGACTCAGTTAGTTAACCAGTCTCAAGTGGGACGAAAGTATCAACATGTTCCGGATGGCCGATACGATCGTGCGCGTTGAGCTAAGATTTCTACGCAATCGAGACAGTGTGGACGCCTGCGAACTAGCGTCCACACAAACCCACAAGTTTCACAAAATAGACATTAGATTTCTAACAAATAAATTCTACCTGACTGCAGCTCACTAGTGGTTGGTGAGCTGGTGCGCAGAAGTCAACACCGACGATCAAGGTCAAGTGCTGTGTGCAATGCTTCGCTTTTCTTTATTTGCTTCATCCTTTTGAACTCGCGTAACAAGAGGACACCTGACACCGAAGAAAATCCCGTCTCAAAATATCGTGGTAGTTTTAATGTCTATCATTGTCGACAAAGCAACGATACGAATTGGTCACGAGATGGCAGAGTCGGCGGAGCAGTGCTGGTAGTGGATTCTCCAAGAGATGACAGAGGTGGCGGAGGTACGTTGGGGATTGAGTGGGTTTGATGATTTTGGCGCCGTTCTAATCGGATCGAATTGACTTGGTCTCGGTTTCTATTCTCCATTTTGCCCGAAACCCCACCTTCTCTCTGTTCTCACTTTATTGTGCTGCGTCGCTCCTCCTTACTACAAAGACCATTCGGATAGCTAATCAGTGCTTTCCCAAGCTATTTGGCACAGACTACCAGGAGGAACAAAGCGAGCACTTGAAAGTGAGGTCGAGCTACCTTACAATCATGGGTCTGACGATGGTGAAACGGCATCCACGCAGCAGTCCCCGCCCGGAACATGAACCGTCCAAAGAGGAATCCGACCACAATTGCGTAACGCATCCGCACACGACAGCCCAAGAGCACACGTTCGCGTCTCCCGTCGCCGAAATCGCACCTTCATCCTCCGGCGTCTTAAACATCGCGTTTCAAGCGGGTACCCTACACGCATAATCGTCGACGACTCATTCAACTGCACGCTTGGCAGCCGATCTTGTAGAAATCAAGCACGATCTACCACCAGACCTCGCATTTCTGATGAGCTAGTTGAGCCGAACGAGACCGCAGGGTGTAGACCGAGGTGGTAGCCATCGCGAGACGTTTCCAGACGCGAGAGTAGATGCCAACGGGAGGAATCGAACCTCCAACTTCTCTTTAGAGAGCTTCCCCGTTAAGCTACATCGGCTGTGAGTGCGGACGGGGCATTATTCGCACCTAGGTCAGATATGGACCATGATAGGCGGTGACAACCCTCTAAGAACGGAACTTTGGAGCGCCGCTCCCCCTCAATTTCTCCCCAAACACGTTAATGCAAGATGTGGTCAATCACACGCTGAGGAGAAGTGGGCTGAGTGTGGCGTTGCATGATTATCTTCGGAAGAATTGGGTGGCTGAGAAGTTACCGTATCACAGACACAGGCATCACAGACATTCCGACCAATCTCTGGTCCAGTAGTCATGTCGTCTGTGTCACATCCAATTGTCTCAGGTCGTAATCAGTGGTTATGGGATGGGTACTGGTTTGACAATGGGTACTAAAGGGGTACTATTCTGACATTTACCCGTACAGCGCTCCCTTTCAAGCTATACTACTAATAAAAGCAATTGGTGGCCCCTTCTGGCGACCTGATTGGCCAAAACCTGACCTGTGACGGGGTGCCGATCACCAAGATTCACGATGCAGTGGACCAGAGGGACACGCAGTGTGTCACACCTGGGGCCAAACCCTAAAGAGCCTGATCCACGGTGGACTCCAGCAAGCAAAGACCTAATGTAATATTATAGAGTATCAATAATAAGGGCCTGTTTCTACTGCAGCTCAGAAGCGACCAAAGTGGCATTAGTGGATGAAAATTCAGCGGACAACCCAGGAAAAGTCCTAGTTCTGGGTAAGCTGTGGGCTGCTCTCCATGGAGTCGTAGACCGTCACCGAGCCCTTCGCAACGCGGAGGACGAACATGTGCCCGTCACAGTTCCCGGTCCCACACCATCGTCAGCCCCATCTGAGCCGATGCGTCATGCGAAGCCTTGCGGCCACGTGGACCAGTCGGAGACGAAGGCGGTCCACTCTCCTTGGTTTCTTCGTCCGCCGACTGGTCGTCGCCATGAGTGCCATTGCAGGAAGAGTTGGATGCCGGCGGGATACCAGCGAACGCGTTTTGAATCGAGCTGAGATCATCGGGTCGCGACGATGCTGTGCATGCGCCGAGTGTGGGAGGCGAATGGCCAGTAACGCTCGGAGCCGGTGGAACGAACCGGTCACATCGACGCAGGTGCTCCGTAGCCTAGTGCAGGATCTCCCGGTTGCGCTCGGCGCTCCGTCGGACGGGCGGGAGCGTGTGAACCACGCCCTCCACATCGACACGCATGGTTTGGCTGGGGCGCGCCGATGGACCGGGTACGACTACTCACAAGGGAACAAGAGTCAGTTGCGAAGAATCCGCCCGGTCGAGGGCGCACACTCGCCAGTCGCCGGTGAGCCCAAGTCTGCGCCAACGCCCGCACCCGAGTCGCCCACGGTCTCAGAGCCGCTGTCGGTCTGGTGCGCTGCCTCCTCGTTCATTTCGATGTGTCGAGAGCAGCGAGGGGTGGTTGTGATGTAATGCTCCCGGCTCCGAGAGAATCTACGAGAAGTTCCCCGGTTGATGGATGGCTGATCGGACCGGGTCCCAGTTCAGGACTGTCCTAGGATAGCTTATATAACTGGTGTACTACACCCTAACTGGGTTAGCGTACCCAGTTTCCGGTTCTACCCCATCATCGGTACCAGAGAGTTGGTAACCCTGTATCCGGAGCGGTGACCAGACTGGCTCCTGAAACAGCTGGGAAAACCATTGGATTTATCTGCCGGTATACCGGTATACCGGTAGATACCGATGGGAGTGTTGGACATGAACCCAACGAACCTGATCTACTGTTGAGTCAACAATTTTCCCGGTTATAAGAGGGGTGGCGAATAGCGCCTTCTTCCTAATAGGAGTTCCATTTTATCCGTGTCAAATCCAGTGTTTTTTCGGTTCAGCCCAAACTGTATCGACTCGCTGCTGGCTACCGACTGCTTCTATGGTAAAGCTTGCAACACAAACAGCAAACACTGCAAACACAGCAAACACAACACAGCAACACAAACAGCAACGCAAACAGCAACAGACAGCGCGTACTTACTGTACACAGATGGACAATACATTCGTGAGAACTCCAAACAACGCACACAGTTGGGTACG
>JAADWZ010000301.1:0-37424 GCA_023336445.1 Pythium dissimile | reverse complement strand
CTCCAGCTCCAGCTCCAGCTCCAGGTCCAGGTCCAGCTCCCGGTCCAGCTCAACCACCCCCACCACAGCGTCGCGTCGAGGCCATGGAGCCGATCCCTCCTCAACTCCATCGTGAGCCCGTGGCGCCTCCACCTCCTGTTTCGATGTCCAAGCAAAGGTTGCCGTATCCACAAGAGAGGTTGCCAGGTGGCGCTCCGATGGGCCATCCAAAGGGCAGAGAGAGAATTCCGATCGATCATCTTCCGCCAGGACCAGCAGAACCCCCACGCAAGCGCCCACGCCCGTACGTCCGGTTTGATCGTGTGTGCTGTTCCTGCACACTACAGATTTTTTTGACTTATTTGGGTGTTTGTTTGGTGCAGACCAACACTGACGTCGGCACAGGTGAACGTGGAGCTCGCGCGGATGGACAAGCAGCACCGCGTCGTGTTGAGCACGATCACGTTGGAGCTGCAGAAAGAGCGCACGGAGCGCATGAATCTGGAAGAGAAAAACGGCGCGCTACGCAAGCGGCTCCAGAACATGCTGATTGAGTGCGACGGAGTTCGCGTGAAAGCGAATTCGACGGTCGCCTCGATCAAAGAGCACGCGCAGCGCGAGATCCACGAGCTGAGCCGGGCGCTGCAGGCTGCTCGCGCCCAGCTGCGTCTTCAAGACCGTGGCCCGGACGTTGGCAGAACCGACTCGATCGTCAACGATCTGCTCACCACGAAAGACCAGCTTAACCGACTCAAGAAAGCCGAGGCCGAGCGGGCCAACGCCTTGTCGAACCGATACACGCTCGAAAGTCGCCAGGCCGAGCGCGAGGCGCATCGGACCCGCGAGCGGCTCATTCGCCTGTTTGAGAACCAGTTGCGTGACGTTGCGCGGCGCAATTACAACAGTAGTGGCGTGAACACGAGCGGCAAAGACGCCGGGGGCAGTATGAGCGTGGTGGTTCAGTGCGAAGGGCTGCGGCGCCTGGCGTTCGTCAAGATGCTGGGGCTGCCGTGCAGTTTCGAGTGGTATGCCTCCGACGACTTTGCCTCGACCGCGCTGGTTCGCCACGTGCTGCAGAAACAGGACGAGATCCTGGCTGTGTTTGGCAACACGCTGTGCCACGAGGAGCGAGCCGGTCTGTTTATCGTCGCGGCGCCGCCCATGGTACGTACTGTCCAGACCAGTGGTGTGTTTTGTCTCTCTAATATGCTGTCCTTTTGTACAGAACATTGCGTACGATCCGACCATCGAGAAGCTGACGCTGTCGTGCGCGTGGACCGAGCAGAACCAACTGCGAGAGCTGGCTCGGAACTTCCGCTTCTAGAATACGATAGAGGGAAACAGGTCGAGGTGGTGGGGAAACAGCCGAGAGGAGTTCGTAGAGGCGCCTCGGGTACTAGTATGTATGTAGACCCGAGCGGGGATGTGTGTGTGTGTGGACATGATGGGTTTTTTTTAATTTCGTGGCAGATACGGATAGATACCACCAGCGCTCTCCGCTCGGACAATCAAGAAAACCGTTTCCTGTGTTTGTGTGGCCACGGTCAACTCAATTCGTAGTCTCACTGTCTCCGTCGCGCAGGTGGACGACGGCATTGTTGCGGCTGTTGATCGACGTCACGTTGGTCATCGCGAGCGCCATTGACATGATCACCACGTCGCGCAGCCGGTTCCAAAGCTCGGGTGCCTCTTTCTCCATGGCTTCGTAGTTGGCGCGCGACATCTCGTACACGATGCACGTCTCGGTGGTGCGCGCGCCCATCAGTCGGCACTGGCGGCCGAAAAAGTCCACCTCGCCAAACATCGCGCCCGGGATCACGTGCTCCAGCAAGTGGAGCGTTTTTTCGTGCGAGGAGCTCCCGTCTTGGTTCATAAACAGGGCGACGCGGCCCGTGGCCAGGAAGTAAAAGTGGTCCGGGAATTCGCCGACGCGGTAGAACACGTGGTTTGAGTGGACCACGAGCCGGCGGCAGAAGCGGTCGATGCCCTGGAAAAACATCGACTCGTCGGGCTCGCCGATGAAGCGGTGGAGCAGCGTGCGAATGCCCAGGTCGCGGTCGACGGCGCCGTCGGCGGTCGCTTGGACGTCGCTGCTGCCTTCCAGCAGCCGGTTCTCACAGTACTCCAGTGCCATGTCGGCCGTGGGGTAAAAGTCCGAGCTCTCGGCGATCTCGTTTTGTAACAGAATGTGGCGAATCTCGGGCAGCGCGTCGGCGAAAAGAACGGTGATGCCGTTGCGCTTGCACAGCTGCTGCAAGATCATGAGCGAGGACCGCGCGGCGGTGGCGTCCATGCCGGACACGCGACTGAAATCCATGACCACAAACTCGGTCGGCAGCCCCTCCGGCTCGGTCGCGGGGCTGCCGTCCAGACACTCAACCATGACCTCGTAGTGGTAGTGCTTGGCCATGGGCGTCAGTGGCAGCCCGCCAGAGAGCTTGACCACGGCGCTGTTGCGTCGCGGCGGCCGCACGGGCGGTGCGTTCTTCTTGATCACGTACACCGCCTTTTGCACGTCTTCCAGAATCCGCACCGACGAGCCGAAAAACAAGTACCCGTGGAGCTCCAGAAACACAATCGCGTCGCGCTTTTGCGTGAGGTACGTGCGCGCGGCGTACTTTCGCACGGCCGTGGACCGCTTGAACGCGCGCGTGACGACGCTCACCTGCGCGTAGCCCAGCAAGAAGTTGAGGATCGCGAACGCGATGCCCAGCAGCATGCCCATCTCGAGCGAGACCCAGTTGATCGCGATGAACGAGGCCCAGAGCACCAAGTACTCGCGCAGCAGCACCTTGTGGTACACGTGGATCAGCCACTCAACCATGAGATCGATCGCGATGAAGATGAGCGTCGCGGCGAAGAAAAACCGCGGCACGTAGCTCATGACCGAGAGCGGCAGCAGCACGATCGCAAACTCCGAGATGATTACGCACACGCCCACGATCCGCGAGTTGGTCTTGGCGCGGTACGTGAACACGGTTTGCGAGAAGATGTACGAACCGGTGTAGCCGCCAAAGAGCCCGCTGACCACGTTCGACCAGCCGACCGAGCTGAGCTCGTGGTTGATGTCTAGCCGGCGGCCCATGTCCATTTCGATGGCCGCCACGTCCAGACAGGACGAAAAGGCCACGACGAACACCATGCCCAGCCACGTTGGGATCTGCTGCACGATCACGTACCAGTGAACCTGGCTAAAGTCGAAAATCTCCCACATTTCCAGAAAGCTCGCCGGTGGCGATGCGGGCGCGATCCAGCCGTTCTCGCGGGCATCGTCCATGGACGCGCCCCAGAGCCACATGACCACGAAGAACAGCAGCGGCATGCCGAGGATGCATGAGGGCAGCGCGAACAAGTTCTCGCTTCGCTGCGAGACGAGCAGCAGCGCGAGGCCGCCGAGGATGCCCGGGATGGTCAGCACAATGTACTCGACGCTCCAGAGCTGGAGCAGCGAGGCAAAGTCGTTGATCACCAGCCCCGTGCTCAGCGAGAGCCCGGCGTACAGACAGAACAGGCCGATAAACGCCAAGTACCCGCCGACCACGGGCATGGGCAGGTACGACACGAGCCCGGCGAGCTTGAAGCGGCCGACGAGCACGAGGCACAGCCCTAACGAGGCCGTCGCGAGCCCGATCATGACCACGACGGTCGCCACTTTCGCTTCTAGTGGGGCGGACGCGCCCAGCGTTGTGCAGACCGACGAAGCCATGGCGCTGAGGAAGATCAGCCCAGCGTCCTGCACCTGCCCGATCGCAAACGGCAGCGAGCTGAGCATCGTGAACATGACCTGGTGGATGACGCTTGAGAACAGGACCAGCTTGGAGAGCGACGGCATGTACGTGACAAAGTCGTGGTGGCTGAAGATGATCGCGGCGTAGCCGTACATGCACGGGATCGTGAGGATCGAGTTGATGACGCCGTAGAGCACGGCGTTGGTAACGCGAGCGGCCGTGAGCGGCGCCGACGTGTCCAGCGGGTCGTCGCTGTCGCTGGACTCGGCCTTTAAGAGCCGCTGCGACTCGCCGTTCGTGCGCGACGACTGGCTCGTGGGCAACACGAACCGCTCAGGCGACGCCGCGTCGTTGCCCCAGCTGCGCTGGCGCCGCAGTGGCGCGTTGCCGCTCGCTGTGAGCGAGTTGGAGCGCGCGAGCCGCTGGCCAACCTGGTGATTGTGGCGCGGCGTGCGGATGCGGCTGCGCGCGGCGCCGCTCAATGCCGGAGACAGCATCGTCGCTGCTAGAGGATGAGGGAGCGAGACAGCAGAGAGAAGCGAAGTGCGTGGAGCGTTCGGGTTGCCAGCGACAGGATTGGAGGCTGGAGATTGATGGTCCCGTTGAAAAAGATGACTCTGGTGGAGATCATCCAGACGCGCAAACGAACCGAGAGTGGCGAGCTCCCCCGAAAGAGTGCCGAGGGCGGTCGCGCCATTCGTGTTTTTCTATTTTATCAAAACAAGGTAATTTAGTGTTATGTTTTGTTCTCATGTGTACCTTGTTTTGGCAGTAATGAAGAACCAAGCGACTAATGTTACCCAGGCTGACTTGGTTTTCAATTCGCAACCACCACAATCCCAGACACGTCGTTGTCGCTGGTACTGAATTTGATCCACATGGTACGCTTGGTACGATGCTATGCACTCGGTTGAAGAGTTGGCGCGCTCGTCTCGCCATTGGCATGGCAGCGCCGACGACGATAAGAACTACGGGAAGGATGGTCCCGTCGACCGCACTTTCTCTGTGGCTTTGTGTGATAGTGTTGAGTGTGAATCTGGTAAGAATGAGGAGTGGCTTTGGTGCTGGCAGAAAACGAGTAAGGCTTTACCGAACTCTCCACGACGCTTGATTTCGGGGTCCACAGGCAATGTGTGATTCCTGGTGTACAGCACGAACCCATGGGAAAATGGCGATATCGTTGCGCTTTTTGTTATTGCTGCTGATCACGTTCGATGCTTCAGAACATTCGAAATTTATAAATGCAAAACAGTCGGATTTAGATGTCCAAACACCTACCAACTCTCCCAAAACATGTTTTACCGGTTCGAATCGATTTTTACTTCCCAATCGAAGAACTACTGTTCAACAGCAAAGTGAAAGATGCGCCAACAGCCACGCTCTCTCCTACCGCTGCTGGCGCTGTCTCTGCTCGCAGCGCTTGCGCTCCCCGCCTCCACAGCAGAGCACTGGGCCGTGATCGTCGCCGGCTCGCGCGGCTACGAGAACTACCGCCATCAGGCGGACGCGTGCCACGCCTACCACGTCGTACGCCGCCACGGCATCCCAGCCGAGAACGTGGTGCTGATGATGTACGACGACGTGGCGACGGTGGCGGAGAACCCGTTCCCAGGCAAATTGTTCAATAAGCAGGCGAATTCAAGCGCTGAGGACGTGTACGCGGGCTGCCTCGTGGACTATCGAGGCGATGACGTTACGCCGGCAAATTTCCTGGCTGTGCTGCGCGGCGACGCCGCCGCGACTAACGGACGGAAAGTGCTGGGCAGCGGACCCAACGACCGTGTCTTTATCAACTTTGTCGATCATGGCGCGCGCGGCTTTGTGGTGTTTCCGCATGGTCAGATGCTCACGTCGAGCCAGCTGACTGGGGCGCTGCAGTCGATGTACGCGCACAAGCAATACAAGGAGTTGGTGTTTTACGTCGAAGGTACGTTTCTCTTTTCTTCTCAACAACACTATAACTCTTCGTCTAATCATGGTCTATACCACGTTAGCTTGCCACTCGGGTTCGATGTTCTGGAGTTACTCGATGAGCCACATCAACGCGTACGTGACGACAGCAGCAAACGGCTGGGAATCTTCCTGGGGGACGTACTGTCCGCCGATGGATTACGTGAATGGCGTGGCAATGCAGACCTGCCTAGGTGATCTATACTCGATCAATTGGATGGAGGACAGCGATCTTACCGATCTGTCGGGCGAGACTCTCTCGCAACAATTCAGCGTCGTTAAGCGCAAGACGAGCAAGAGCCACGTCGAGCAGTTCGGCTCCAGTCGCGTGCGCAAAGAAATTGTCGGGGATTTCCTGTCAAATTACGACCTCGGGGCAGACGGAATTGGCTCAGCTGATGTGCCAGTCTCTACCAAGTCTCAGGCTCAGTCGGCAAGTGATGTGGACGCCCACGATATCGCACTCGTGCTCGCATTCTACCGGTACCTGCGGGTATCAGCAGGGCCACAACGCAGGGACCATGCCCAGGAGTTGATTCGGACCATTCAAGAGCGAGAGCGTGCTGATGCCAACTTGCGCAATATTCGCCAAGCGTATACTACAATATACGGCCAACAGCTCGTTTCTCGTCCGGATTCCACGGCTCACGATTCGGCGTGCAACGCTCAAGTCTTCGACGTCTTCTCTAAATTCACTGGAAAGCAGTCGACCACGACAACTGACCTGCCGCCTGGGTTTACAAGCTACAGTCTCCAGTACGCGGGTGTACTGGCAGATTTGTGCGCGAGTTTGAAAAGCGTGGACGCCGTTGAAGAGATTTTGCAATGCGCGGTGCTCACAAAAGGCTGTGGCTCGGGAGAAACGACGCACGTTGCAGAGCTTCAATAGCATAACAGCCGACTCGACAGGACCAGCTCCAGTTGAGTCACGATCAAATGGACACCACTGGGCCACGCATCGTTGGCCCCCCGTGCATTCATCTTTCACCACCAGCCAAATTGGACCCGCTCAACTTCAACTTGGAGCTGTTCAAATGTTGGGTCATGTGAGATGACCATGACTCATGTCGCACACAAATCTACCACTACCGGTATCCAACCGGTAGATCCTTCTTCACTTTCGCTGCCGAGTTGAAGGATCGGGAACCGCATACGAACGTCACACACCAACGAGCAAGCGAATAAACGATGCCCCACCTCTCGGCGCTCCGCTCTCTGCTGGCGCTCGCCCTCGCGGCCTGTGCGCTCCCCATCTCCACCGCGGAACACTGGGCCGTGATCGTCGCCGGCTCGCAGGGCTACTGGAATTACCGCCACCAGGCGGACGCGTGCCACGCGTACCACGTGGTCCGTCGCCACGGGCTTCCAGCCGAGAACGTGGTACTCATGATGTACGACGACGTTGCGCAGAACCAGATAAACCCGTTTAAAGGCACACTGTACAATCGCCCCGCGAACGCCTCGTCGGGCGAGTCGCCGCTGGAGGTCTACGCAGGCTGCGAGATCGACTACCGCGGCGCCGACGTCACACCGCAGAATTTCCTCAATGTGCTGCTGGGCAACGCCAGCGCGACCAACGGGAAAAAGGTGCTGGCCAGCGGGCCAGAAGACCGCGTGTTTGTCAATTTCGTGGACCATGGCGCGCCGGGCGTGCTCGCATTCCCGGACGAGCAACTGCTCACAAAGCGCGAGCTCACAGCCACGCTGGAGAAGATGTACCAGCAGAAGCGATACAAAGAGCTGGTGTTCTACGTCGAAGGTAAGGAACAGTTTATTATTTGCTGTGGTGGAGGTGTATTGGTGCCTGACTGGTATTGTGGTGTAGCTTGTGAGTCCGGGTCGATGTTCGAGGACGAGGAGATGGCCAAGATCAACGCCTTTGTGACGACGGCGGCCAACGCCACCGAGTCCTCGTGGGGGTACTTCTGTCCGCCAATGGACGTAATCTACGGCCAGTCCATGAATACGTGTCTCGGGGATCTGTACTCGGTCAATTGGATGCAGGACAGCGACCGCACCGATCTGTCGGGCGAGTCGCTGCGCGACCAGTTCCGCGTGGTCAAGGCGCAGACCAACATGAGCCACGTCAAGGCCTTTGGAGCCAAGCACATTCGCCACGAGATCGTCGGCAACTTCCAGTCCAACTACGACCACGCGCCCAGCGCCACTGGCTCGGACGACTCGGACGACAACGCCTCGGACGACCATTTCCACGCCACCGCTCATGAAAACGGCCAAGCGCCGCTCGCGGGCGCCGTCAACTCGCGCGATGTGAACGTGGTGCTGGCGTTCTACAAGTACTTGCGCAGCGAGAAAGGCGCCGGCCGCGAAGCGCTCGCAAAGGAATTGATCCACGAGATTGAGCGTCGCGAGCGCGCCGATCGCCTGTTTGAGAACATCCGCGCCAACTCGCTGGCAGTCAATCATGCCGGCGTGCCACCAACAAAAGAAAAAAAGATGACATGTCGTGAAGCCATCTTCTCGGCGTTTCAAGAAGAGTGTAACGGCAAGAGCGACCAAGAAATCGGCATTGGCCACGGGTTTACGAGCTACAGCTTGCAGTACGCGAAAGATCTCGCGCAGATGTGTGACGCCTTTGGCGAGATCTCGACGGTCCGCTCCGTGCTTCGTGAGACCTGTCGTCGCGAGCCCACTCGTCGTGGCGACATCCACACCACTGACAACTCGGTGTACAACAGCGCACTGCTTTCGCTGGCGTAGTACCTCAGACATGTCGACGACCTCGATGGTGTGTGACCGACCACCTCAATATTCGCTTTTCTTGTGTGGTGCTTTTGTATGGGTTTTATCGAACGTTTTCACTCAAATTTGAGCTTTTTCTCGCTCCCCATCAGGGGCTTGATATCCAGGATCGACATGAACGCGAGTCCGTCTTGCACGACGTATTCGCGGATGCCGGTCTCGTGGTTGCTCGCGAACGTGCCTGGCGCCGATGCGTCAATGAGCAGAAGCCGCCCGACGTCGTCGGCGACAATGTGGAGGCGGCGCTCGAAGATGCTGTGCTTGGTGGCGCTGGACGGGCCCGCCGGCTGGATCGTGGGCGCTCGATACCGCGCTTGTGTGGTCTTGTCCGTATCTTTCGACGCCGTGACGACTGTACCGTCGCGCTTGCTCTTGACGAGCCCGATGCCCATCGCGCGCTTGATCGAGTAGCGAAATTTGACCGGTTCTTTCCCGAACCCAGCGTCCGTGAATAGGTAATCGCCGGCGAGATGCACGAGTCCGCTCGGCCCAGAAGCGTACAGCAGCTGCAGTAGCGAGCCGATGGACGTGTGGGTGACTAACACTCCATCGTCCTCTTGCCCGCGCGGATCGTACGGATCGACGCCGAGCACTTGACACGCCAGGATGGCGTCCCAGCCGATCAAAATGTACCGGCGCTGCAGCAAGCGCACCACTTCGTTGTCGGCGATCCGCCGGTACTCGGTGGAAAGCATGGCAAAGCCGATCGCGAACCCGCATGCCGCCAGCATGGACAGCAGCACAAACAGGTCGCAGATGATCTCATTGCCCCAGAAGTTGGCGATGCGCGGGTTGCCGCCGTACACGCCGCGCTTGTACGGCGCGTCGTGCCGCATCATGGTCGTCGTGCCGTTGACCATGAGCAGCAAGAAGAAGATGAAGCACAGCAAGAGGTTGTACACCTTGTAGCTGAGGAAGAGCGAGGACGCGTCCACGAACCACTCGAGCTTGTCACGGGTGGCCGACTGGATCAGGTTGATGTTGCGGATGCAGCGCACGACAAACTTGAAGCCGAGTCGGAAGATCGAGTGGAGCAGGCACATGACCCACGTGATCTTGGTCAGCGCCGCGCAGAGGAACAGGAAGTTCTCCACGTTGACCTGCTTGCCCAGCATCCAGGTGCCCATCTCGAGGACAATGTAGCTCATGCGGATGTTGGCTACGCCGTCCAGCACGCTCAGCCAGATGTACAGCCAGTGGTTCATCCAGATGTCCGAGCCCAGGAAGAGTGAGCCTTTGAACACGATGGACGCGTGCTCGTGGTTGGACAGTAGCGACGCTGCAGGCATAAACGGGACCACATACCGCATCCACCGCGCGGTCCCCTTGGTGTAGCGCAGCGAGAGCGGCGTATATTCGACGGAGCGTGTCTGCATGAACACGGCGATTATACCTTGGACGATCATCACGATCGACACGACGCCGTACGCCAGTGTGATCAGGTACGCGAGCCAGCCGGTCTGTGGCAGCGCGACCATGACCACAGACTCATAGTTGACCGGCTCCACTCTGAAGAGCCCCCACTGCCAGTCCGCGTTGCGCAGCAACGGCTCGGCGCGGCAGTCGCTCGACTGGAACTCGACGTGGAACTCGCCGCCGGCCCAGTACGACTGGTGCACCATGAGATCGGTCTGGTACTCGAATGCGCGGCTGGGACGGCCGCGGCACTTGAGAAAGGCCGCGCCAGGCTCGCCAAAGTCTTGCTCCACGCCCGCTTGGATGACGCGATCGAGCTGGAGTGTGTCGAAGTTGTTCAAGATGTAGCGATGGCACGCGGTCTTGTCGTCTCCATTCGAGGCGATGCACTTGTCCACCCACTCGGAGCGAAAGTTGATCACGTCGCAGTGCGGCGCCGAGATGCTGTAGAGGAAAATCTGCGTGCGGCGCGGGCCTTTGCCCCAGAAGTCGTCGTAGTTGAGCGTCATGACCGTCGAGTTCATCGAGTTGACGCGCACGCACGTGCTGCGGTCCTCGCCCAAGTTGGCGGGGCTGCGGTTGGGCGCCGAGAAGAATCGGAACGAGCTGCCCACATCCTTGAGGTTGGCGAGCTCGGGGATCTTGACGGCGTCGTCCAGCACGATGTCGTAGCTGATGCCGCCTTCCCGCAGCCGCGCGCGGATCGACTCGTAGCGAGCGGAGACGTAGACCACGACCGGGTTCTCCCGCAAACCTGTCAGCAGCGTGAGCCCCGTGGCTGCGATGTTGAGCACAAGCAGGAAGAGCCGACGCCACGTGAACACGCGGTGCCGCCCACAGACTTTGACGCGCATGGTGACACTCGAAGCGGAGAAGAAGGAGAGAGATAGGTAGTTAGAGAGTGTGGGAGCGGCCCTGTTTTCTGATCGGCCCGAACGTATTAAACTAGGTACTCACAGGGCCGAAAATACACGCTCGAACGCAGTAGTTGAGATCGAAACGGGTTGGATGGTGTCTGCCTGTATTCGTGGAGCAGCCATTTTCATTCGCGGGGTCTAAATCAAGCAACTGGCTACACTCAGCAACTCAGATTCTTTTTTGTGAGTCCAATGTACTACGTAGTATTCCCGCTTGCGCCGACAAGCCAATTTCGTGGCCAAGCTTCATCCAATTCACTTGCTCCTTAAATACTTTTCACCGCCATGCAATACCTACTATTCCGGTCACGCTCTGCTCTGCTGTAGCCTGTGGTTTGACGAGCTTGGAATTTCGCTGCCCACACAGTCGCGTTGAAGCATCTAATCAATTCGCAATCTCTAGCCCTCCCGTGCTCACGCCTCGTTCTCTCCTTCCGTTCTGAGCGTCTTCCTGTCTCGTCGCGTTTCTTCGGCTCACCACCTTCAAGAAGCGCTTGGTCTCCCCATAAATACCTCGTCGCGATGATCGTCATTCTCGTTGGTTGTGGATCTTGAGTCTGACGGGCGTTTTTCACAGCGTCTTCATCCACGCCGTGGACGTGATCTGCGCGAGGAACTCGATCTTGATCATGCCACGTCGCAAGAGCTCCAGCAGCTCGTGCGGGAACTGGACCACGAGCACCACCTCCATGGTTGATATCCTTTTGCTCTTGCTCGATTCGATTGCGCGGGCGCGATTGTCGCCACGAGACAGGCGGGATTGGCGGGTGGATACAAGGCCGATTCAAGGCACGTGGCAGATGTGCAACGGGTCGTGGCTGCTTGGTGGAGCGATTTGGCTAATGGCGCCAGTGCTTCCGGTGCATTGGCTCGCCAAAAGTGCCGTTCTGCAGTTCTTCCCGGTGCCCGAGACGCTGTCGACGCGCGTGGCGTGGACGCAATTGACGCTAATCGACGCCACTGCTCTGACGTCGCTCGGTGCCTGATTCGGAAGCATGGTGACGCAGTGGGATTCCCAGCCAGGTTCGAAAAAGCCCAAGCGAAGATTCCAGCCAATCAGCAACTCATAATTTATATTTTTAACGAACCATACTCTACTAATGTACCGATTCGAAGGTACACTGGTGCTCTTCCCGTGTGATTGAGGTGCCAGTCATCATGCGCGTCATCATCATGTCCGCTGCTGCCTTCAGCCCATCGCTCCATCCAGTGAATGGATGATCCACAGAAGGCTTCGTTCCATGCCTGCTACGGAAGCAAGCACGGAACGAAGCCTTCTGTGAATCCGTAGCAAGCGCAGAGGTTCGAAATTCCCTGCTCCTGTCACCGTCTTTCCGCGTCATGGGCAGCGCTGTCGTTTGGTTGCTCTGGTGCTTCTCGTCCAGCAGCAGCAGCTATGCCTGAAAGCTCATGGTACGCGCAGTACTCGGCGTCGAGTCGCGACCTTTCCGCTGCGCAGTCGCCCTTGCTATTGTCCTGCACGATCACCACGTGAGTGTGGGCGGCGTCGATGCCGTCGCTTGGCGCGCGCGGACTGCGCAGCTGGCGCGATATCCACACGAGGAACACAAGCAGCGCCAAGCCGCCGGGCAGTGCGACCAGGTAGCGGCTCGAGTCGTCCATTGGCCGTGGCGTGTAGATGAATGAGCTGAGGTGTGGCGAACAGGAGCCCCCCGGTCGTGAAGGGTACAGTACCTGGTGGCTGCTAGTACCCTATGGTCAGTCAGGACGGGAGAGACTGCGCTCTTAGGACATTGGTGACTGTATTAAAATGTAGTCACCAATAACTTCTGTCGTATAATGTCGTATAAGAGAAAGCAATCAGTCACTGTGGCCACGGCGGACTGCTGACCACACTTCTTGCCCCCACGTTGTCACCCTTTCACGACCCCGGCGGGTGCTTTCTGTCCACCGCCATTGTCTCAGTTTCAGTCTATGGGCCATTGGGTGCGCGCTGCGGTGTCAGGCGTTTGGACAAGCACATAATCTCTAGTGCAAATCTCGTTTTCATTCGTGCCTTAGAAGAGCAAGCTCTCAGAAATTCGCACACAAACATACTTGCATGTAGTGTCAAATGGACGGAATATGGTTTCACTCAGCATGGTTATGGAATCGACATGGAGGATTCAGGCTCATTATATCAGTAAAATAAGCAGTCATTGTGAAACCCGACAAGATAGGCGTTGTCTGCGACGCAGGAGATCGGTGAATGGAAGAGAATGCGAATGCTCGACGGGCCATTCAAGCTGAACCTGCGCCACTGTGCCTTCCGTCCAGCAGACCACCCATTCCTATTCGGTGGTATGTTCACCACATGTGAGTCACTAACCGCAAGAGCTGGCTGCAACCACCAGAAGCTTCAAGAGTGGACAGAGAAGATCCTAATATGTGACGTGTGGCGGCACTAGTCACAGATCAGCGTCTGGGCATTGTCTTCATTGAAACTGTCGATCGTCCTGAGGGGCGACAGAGGTATGTGTCTTCACCAAAGTGAAACAATTCTATTCTACCTATATCAGCCTTTTGTCCATCGAAGAGTTTGTTTAGAGGACTTGGAACTCGCCACTTTCCAACTGCAGCCCAAAGTCGGAACTGACGGCGAGCACGCAGAATTATTACTAGTTCCAAGCTGCTTGGGCCAATTCCAAGGACAGGTGGTGATAGCGTGGCTGGGGGCATCTCCGTACAGTACCGGAAGTTTGCCTCTGCGATCACGGGTGTACTTCGTGAAATATCACCAAGAAAATCACGCCGCGGACGAGATGCATCGGGCACGATGGCTCTCTCAGACTTCTGCGCCCCTATCAGTCCAGTGATCAGGTACCTTTGAACACGTATTCACGGACTGGGCGCCCGCGGCTTAGCCACGTTCAAACTCGCGGACAACATTGGATGCGAGTCCCCCAAACGAAGCTTCGTCATGATCTTAAAAGTTTAGGCCTGGACGCCAACTGCACAGTCATGTACGAGCGAAGGCTTCAGTACGCCAAGTTGGTCACTGGAAACTGCAAGACGAAGAGCTGTGTGTGCACAAATTGAAAGATCTGTGGAGGACCACCGAGTGTTCGTGACGACTAGCTCTTGCGTGCCCGGTCAGCACGGCGGAGAGTAGAGCGCCGCGGGCGGCTGCCCGCGCTTGGAAGGAGGTCCAGCGTGTGTGGTCTTGCGGATGGAGATGGCGCCACCTACAGATCACTTGGGTCAGCTTGAGCACTTAAAGGTCCCAGACGTCGGTCAATGCTCGGCAGGGTTTGAGATCAATAACTCGATAAAAAGACATTTATGGTCAATAAAATCCAAAAAACAATTTATTGATGGAGGCAGCAATACACTTCAATAAATGAGCATCTTCGGGTATGTGATCAGAGTCATCAAATCCACAGGCAAGGAGCAACTCCAAGAAAAAGTTGCCATTTCTCTCATCTCTGATTCTCTATTCCAACCCAAAATCATGAACGCCTCACTTCCAAGCACTACCAACGCCGTGCTTCACGAAATCTTCATGGTACGTCTGGATGGGCGGCGTTTCGTTCACCCCGCTGCTGCATCGCTGGACGGCGTTCAGAAGCTCTTTGACAGCGCGATGCAGCGCTACGAGAGACTGCCGCCAAGTTAGCGCCGCAATTCTCGGTTGCTCACTCGACCAACTTTGAGTCCACGATAGCCAAAGGGCTCAGAGCGGATGCAGACCGTGACTCCTGCCGGCGTCGGAAACGTCGTGAAGACAAGAGACCGACCAAAGACGAAAGCGATAAAGCCTTCGCCGATGAGCTGCTGCACGGAGCAGCCAACCGGTATTGGGGTACGTTGACCTACGGTGGATTCCTCCCACGTCCAACGACGCGGAGGGGCTATTCTCCGCCACAGGCAACGTTCTTATCAAAAGCCGTCAATGCAGCCAGCACGCCTCGAGACACTGCTCTCTCTCGAGTTTACTAGTAGACTCTGCGATCTATGGGTAGTGTCCGCGGCGCTGAAGAGGTTGGATGCAAGGAAACGGCAACGCACGCGGAGTACCATCGAGCTGTAGGCAGAATATTGAATGTCAATAAAGAATATTGTCAATAATATATTCCTCTCCGTTGTCGAACCAATAAATACAATATTGAATTTTTCCAAGCCCTGACGCTCGGTGCAGGACAGTAGTCCAGTCGATGGTGGCCGCCGCAGCAGGAACGTGGCCGGTGACTGCTGGAGGGGTGGCTGGGAACTCAAGGGAGAAGATAGCGGTTTGGAAGGCTTGGGTCTCCAGAGCGCACTGCCAAAAGGAGCGTAACTTTGCCCACACGATCTGTGCCGTTTGGCAGTACCAGAAGATAGAAGGCGTGGCCTCCTTGGGAGCCGCCAGTTGGACAATGAGAGCAGCCACAGCTGTTCGTGCTCCGGTCCCAACCAGAGATGCGTAGGCCTTGAGTCGGAGTAAGAGAAGACGCAGCTGGCTGGGCACGAGGGCGAGAGCGGCAATCCGGCCCCAAGACACGGACGCCAGCGCGGCGTCGACCAAGAGAGTATCTTGGTCCATACTACCACGACGACTTTGTCGAAGGTATACGAACAGTGCGATGCATTGGCGAGGCTACTGTGGAGGAGGTTCAGTAGAGTTTCTGCTGTTTCACGGGGTCGTTGTTCACTGACAAGACAAAGAACAGTGGCTCCAGAGTGTGGAGCGAACCTCACTGTATCCGATGTATGCACTGGCATAAGAGGCATCGGCGTCTCGTGGATCCGGACGAGTAGACAAAGCCGTCGATGCACTTCATTGCACGAATCGAGCAGCAAACATATTAGTCATTGTTTGGCTTCAGAAACCATCTCACAATAGCAGTACACGATTCTTTCTGCACCCTGAAATTTTCTAGGTTGCTATGGAAATCGTTTTGGCTGGAAGTTAGACCAATACTTTGTACTTCGCTCATGTCCTGAAGCTGTCAAATCTCGCACGCATGGACCAGATGGCCCATTTGGTAAAGCAGGCTCAAGTTGAGACTGCGCCACCGTGGCGCCACGCACCCCTGCAACAGGCCTGTTTGCCGAAGATCTAATCAGTCAAGACTTGACAAACTTGATCTTCGCATGAACGAACACCATCACACTGTATGGCAACCATAATCAGTGTGCCTTCCAAAATTGGATCGGAAGGAAGACATGTTATGAGATCGGTGAGAATTTATGTAGTTTTTACGTTGCTTAAAGCTAGACGATGTTGCTTGAAGCCTGGCTATGCACAATGAGCCTACGCACTGTCAAAGACCATGACTCCACGAGATGAGCAGCTCTTCACAAGTCCAGTGCACGCAGCGCCTGGCACCGTGTCTCCTTGATCCCTAGAACACTCTCCAATCTCGTCGTTTGCGGACATTCTACGGAATAGCACTATGAAGCTGGTGGTATTCGTCACGACGCTGCTCTCAGCGGCGTTTCCAGTCAGTGCAACCAACGAGGCCAACACTACGCCCGATGCTGCTGCCACGGATGACGACGCCGTGGACAAGTCGACGAACTCCAAGGAGTACCGTGTTAAGTCGGGCATTCCCACGTGGGTCGACCCTGACACCCCAGAGGACCACCAGACCTACACCACGTCGCGCGGCCGCACGTGAGAGCTCGTCATAAGCGACGAGTTCAACACGCCCAACCGCGATTTTCGGCCGGGCAAGGACCACTTGTGGACGTCTCTTAAGAAGCCCGACGGTGTCAACGCTGCCATGGAGTACTAGTCGCACAACATGACCTCGACCGCGTGCGACGACGATGGTACATGCTACTTCATCATGATCCAAGATGAGCATATCGCGATCTACAACATGTACATGAACCCACCGAGCTTCCAGACCGTCAACGTGTACTACCGCTCGGCGATGGAACAGTCGTGGAATAAGTCTTGATTCCAAGGCGGAATGCTCGAAGTGCGTGCGCAGTTGTCATGTGCTGTCAGTGCCCAATCGGGAAACCCCGATCTGGCCAAAGGACCCAGCGGTCGAGTATCCGGTCTAGACGACCAGCAGATCACGTTCTACCCACCGTGGCCAGGTATCTGGATGATGGGCAACCTAGGCCGTGCGATCTTCAGTACTTCGACCAACCGCATGCGGCCGTTCTCCTACGATCGGTGTGAGCCCGACGTGTTTGACCCAAGAATCAACGTATTCCACGTGTAATGCCAACCCTGGATACGGCTTAAACCGCAACCAAGGCCGAGGCGCCGGAGATCGACTTGCTTGAAGGCGGTGGTGATGCAAGCTCTTGATCCCTCCAAATTGGTCCTGGAATACCCACCAACTTTCGACTGTCCACTGCGAATTATGTAGCGGAGAACGGGGCGATTTATTGCCTGTACGACCAATCCTGCAAACCCCAGGTGCGAACCACATGGGCGTGCCTTCGTCTTTCTACAACTCCCGCGGCCACAAGTCGTGGTATCAACGTTCCCGATTCTCGAGCAATCCGTTCTGCTCTTCGGACGGAACCATGAAATAGACGTACGAGGAAGTGTTGGCGTCGGTCAACAAAATCGAAGTGAACGCGTGCAACGTCAAGATCTGCCCCGGGTCGTTCGACGCCTATTCGGATCTCTCACTGAGAGATGGATGGCAAAGGAGACTTTAACTGGGGAATCAACAACAACGGTACTTGCTCCCCAAGGTGAACGCGTACACCGGATCGTACCTGTGCGATCCGGACAACCAAAACAAAATGTACTCTAGTCCGCGATCAGACAACCAGACGAAGACCAATGTGATGAAAGAATTCAACTACCAAAAGGACGCGATCTCATCTAACTGGCCCGTCCACCATGGCGCCTACACCGACTACTTGGTGTACCAGCTCGAATGGGTCACGGGATCCAACGGCTACGTCCGCTGGATGCTCGCGGGTCATCCGATCTTTGAAGTCACCTCCGACACATTCCAGAATGTTTCGCAAGACAAAGCCAACTCCAACCCTCAGAAACAAGAAGATCATGCTCGAGGAGCCCATGTACCTCATCTTCAACGTGGCACTATCACGCTCCTGGGGGCTAAGCCGGCGAACCTCAACTCTGTTTGCCGGGGCGAGGGCAACCGCGAGAAGTTTGACCGCATTTGTGACGAATACCCAATGCACATGAAGATCGACAACATCCGCTTGTACCAGGACCAAGGCGAAGACCTGGAAGCGGACAACTACATGCAAGTGGGCTGCGATCCAGCGTCTTATCCGATCAAGCAATGGATCAACGGCCATACCAAAGAGTTCACCGACGACGAGAATCCCACCATCGAGGTCGGCGGCGGCGCGGTCTGTACTGCCGACGACGACTGTACGATATTACCAGAAGGCGATCTTCAGTCCATCAAGCTTATCACCGGAACGTGCCAGAATAATCGCTGTGCCTGTACTAATGGCAAATCGTGGGGCGGTCCTCGCTGCACGGTCGCACTGGACGCCAGCAAGTCGCTGACGACCACAGATGACAACGTGGGCGGGTACGGTCCGCCGTTCGAACTCGCAGCTGGCATCGCCAGTTCCGTCGTGTTACTCACCGCGCTCTCAGTGTGGTGGGCGATGCGGAAAGCCCACCACGAGGCCAAGGCCGCGCTGCGACAGGCGACCCTTGAGAAGCCGACCAGCTATCGAGGCTCATCCAACGACATGGTGGACTCGTTTGGTCCGTCACAGGCGAATTACACCCGCAAATTTGTGTGAGAAGTGCCTGTGGCGTTTGTGAGGAGGTCAAGGTATTGTAATATCTTGTATCTTGGTGTGTGGTCAGAATTGTGGTTTGCGAGAAAATGATGTTATAATTCTGATTCGAATCGTTTGGCTGGAACGAGCACACCATTGTTGATGTGCCTCTTGCTGAAACAGGGCTGGTTCAAGGTTGCTGCTCCGTTACATTGGCTTTTGATGTGAACCAGATAGGAAGCCTCGAAGCCATGAGAGGAAGAATTGCCAGTCAAACTGTCTGTGAATACGAATTTGTACTGTGGTTTGTTCGATACGTTTTTACAATTCCACGGATCTGAATCACCGTGTTTTGGCATAATTGCTTTTGCGCTGAAGATTGCAATGCCCACAATCGAACGACACATTGGCTGCCTTACTTCTCTACATTTAGACAAACCTTTCCCCCCAGCTGGATGGGTGAGGGAGCAAAATATCCCGAAATATAGAGATATTCCGGCTTGTTTCCGCTTGAGCGTTGTGTGCCTGTGCCATGGAACCAGGTGGACGCGTTCGACTTTAGTTCCCTTGGCCACCTCCATTACCTCGTCACCACGACCGAGATCAGCTACCGGACGCGCACGCGAGGCTTCCGTACGCGCGAGAAACGGACTCTGCGCGGTATCGAACCCTGTGTGACACTAGCCGACGTCTCCCCGCATCGTCTCGCGCGATTCTGACCTCGATTGGCGTCCTACAGCCTCCGCAATCCGCGCCACTCGACCCGCCGTTTCCTTTATAATTGCCGACATCGGGAACAAACATATCCCTTGAGCTTTTAACGAGTCAAGTTCCCCATGCGCCAGCATGGCCACCGATTGCGAGCCGTGGCGATAGCGGCGCTCGTCGTGGTGTTCGCGGTCGTGGCGGCCGACGCGCAGGGCGGGAGCCAATCCGGCAGCAGCGTCGGCAACGAGGCCGGCGTCGTCACCGCGGCGCCCACGCCCATGCCGTCTCCGACTATCGCGTACCCGCAGGACGACTGTACGGCGTGTTGTTCACCCGAGTTCCACTTGGACGGCACGGCGCTTGGCGGCGACCCGGCGCTCACCTGCTGCGTGGCGCCCGGCGCGCAATCCAACGACCTGTTTAACACGGCGTTCGGATTTTGTCTCGGCTTGCCGTGCTGCAAATACGGTGGTCGTCTCTCGCAGCGCGGCCAAGTGTGGTACCCGTGCGCGCTGTTCCCGACGTGTCTAAATGACCCGAACAAGAAGGATTTCTGCGCCAGCGACACGCAGAAGAACTTTACTCAAGGTGGCAGCTTTAGCTGCACGGACGGCTGCTGCGAGGGCCCGGTCCTCGAGTCGAACGTGTGGACGAACGTCGCAAACGCGTTCCCTGGCCAGACCAACGCCTCGTTCTCGGTCAACTTCAATCCGTCGGAGCTCAAGCGGGCGTTCTTCCAGCCAGGCGAGCGAGACGGCCACGCGCTCAAGCAGATCGTGCTCGCCAGTCCGCCAGATTACGTGTTTGGCAAGCGGCCCAACTGTGTGCTGACGAAGATCCAGGCTGGTACCAACACGACCACGAGCTGCTCCGTGTCCAAGATGAAGGGCACGACCCACCTCACGTTCGACATTCCTGATGACTACAAGATGTCTAATGAGACGTTTACGATCACATTCGACCACGTAGTCACGCCCAGCGGTGTGGACAAGTCAGCAACCAACTCGTCGTCGGTGTTCTCCACAGATACGAACCTCGTGCCCGTGTACTTTGAGTACGACTCGACCCAGGGCTACATTTACAGCACGTTCTACCGACTGACACCGCTAGAACAATCCGAGTTGACGAGCGGATCGTTCATCCCTGAAAACATTTATCCGGGCAACACGGGCAACGCGACGCTGTCGTTCTACTCCAGCACAAGTATCGCCAAGGACTCTGTGATCTATCTCAAGTATGATTCAGCGTGGGTCTTCCCGTCCCATGCGACGTGGACGTGGACTGTCATCCCCAGCAACGATTTGCAGAGTATACAAGCGCTCGATGAGGATGCATGGGGAGGCAGCAGCAGCGGTGACGCGTCCACACGCCACGTGGTCGCTGCCCCGTTAAAACCTGGCCCCAAGCCTTTCAGCGCCGCAGACTATAAATCGAGAGAGAACGAATGGTTCCTCACATTGGACACTACCCTGCCTGCGGGTTGGGTGGTCCTCTTTGTAAGTCACGTGCAGAACCCACCAATCCAGTACAGCGGGCTCAATTTGGCGTCGATCGAGATTCTCGACACGAAGCAACGTTTGATTTCAAGCGGTACCTTCTCTTCGATCTCTGTCCAGCTGCAGTCCGAGCCTGTCGCGAGTCCGTACACGTACGTGACGATGGTCGTTCTCACCGGAACGCTCTTCTTCTGCACGGTCGTGATTCGAAGCAACGGTCTTTCGTTCAGCTTCAGCTCGATTTGGACCGATTTGACGGCGATTTGCACGCTGCTCGCGCTCATCACTGCCATTCTGAACAACATCGTCTGGGTCATTGGCCGAAGTAGCGTCTACTTCTACATCTCGCGCATCTTTCTCTGCTTCACGTTCACGATGCTGACCGCTGTATGCTTCCACTGGGGCACGGTGCTCAACCTGCATCTTCGCAAAGTGCCGCAGGTCAAGACCGTCATCGCATTCGTTTCGATCAACTTGATGTTCTACACGTTCCAAGCGGTGTTCCTGTTCTACCACCAAGAGATCATCTCCAATGTGTACAAATCTGAGGGTGACTCGTCATCGCTGCTGAGCCAGCAGTGCAAAGGAAGCGTCCCAGACGCAACCAACAACGTCTTTTCTGAGATTCAAGGGTACATGTGGAGTTGCTACACGGAGAACCAGGATCGGTTCTTCCTGATCTCCACGACGGTCACGTCGGCGCTCTTTCTCGGGCTTACGTTGATTGTGATGGCGCTCGGTATCATGGTCATGCGACGAGGTAAGCTCTTGGTAGGGAATACGACAGGCGCTCACCAAGTCGTATTGGTCAAAGCTCTGCGTTTGTACTACACGCTGATTGGCGTAGTCACTGGTGTGTACTTGATGTCGTCCGTCGTGCAACTCATCAGCCGAAGTAATCGCGCCATCTCATACCCATGGTTCTACATCTTCACCGTGTGGTTACCTGAGTCGATCCCGCCGTGTTGTCTCATCTTCCTGCAGTGGAACTCGACGGCCAAATCGTTGAAAGAAGCCGACACTGACCTGACTAGCTCGAGTCCCACGTCCGATGGAGAAATCTACGATGAGATCCGGACCCCAAGCTTCGCATTCAGCTCGTCCGAACGCTGGAGTGATGACGACATTAGCGACGTCCTGGATGACGACGATCACGACAGCATTGTTGACCTCGCCGATGCACCGTTTACACGACTCCAGCGTACGGAAGCATCCTCGACAGACGACTTCATCGGCCTGTCCATGTCGCTAGAGACGAACGAGGAGTTCCCACTCGGGTGCTTTGTCGCAATCCACAGGCTCACGATTGATCCGATGACTGGTGCCAACGTGTGGAGACAGATCAGCAACACCGATACTGTCGAAGCCACCAAGAAGGACCTCGCGAGTTCGATTTCAAGCGGTCGTCACGCGTACTCTTTCATGGCTGTTCCGCGCATTCCTCTATCAGCAGCAGCCGACGATCGCGTTCGCCTTGTCGTGTACGCTGTGAACAAAGGAGTGGTGGAGAAAACGAGGAGAGATCACCATTCGGAGATGACTGCGGAGCGAGTCTTAGCTGCCATGGAGAGACGAAGTAGCGGAGATGATGACCAGCAATCCCAGTTCACACAGGATTCAACGTGTGATGATGGGTCGATCGATATCCAGGCAACGCAGGCGATCGACGATCTATTCGAACAGGAGTCCGAGCAAGATTCGAACGATGGCTTGAACTCGTTGCTCACGAGCCTCTCCATCGTCGCCGAGTTCACTGTGTCTACAGATACGCTCGTCACGTCTGGTGCTCGCAGCGAGTTGGTGACGCTCATAGCCACTGAGCATTCGTACAAACAATTCGGCCTCGAGTCGATTCCGCCAAAGATGTCGGTCCATACGGTACTTCCCAAGGCCGCTCGCACAAAGTACGGTCTTGCCGGAGTCTCAAACGGGTTGGTACCATCCCACTCCACGAGTAGCCAGTACCACATCCGTGAGCTTGGTCTCTTAGTGGTAGAAGACCTGACCGAGAGCCGCTTCAGCAACTGGATCCCGCGCCAAATTTTGGAGGTGATGATCCGCCACCGCACGAAGCAGTTCATGATTGCTCAGAACGATCTCGCTCGTCTGGAGGCGTTTGACAAGCAACGCCAAAAGGGTACGGACCGTGGAATCTACGAGAACTTGATCCAGCAGATTCAAGATGACGGTGACATCAATCGCTGTCGTGAGTGGATGGTCCAGCGCTGCCAGGACATGAAGGAATATATTGACATGCTGCGCCGCTTGCGCCGCCTGTACATGAGCCGGGACAATCGCAAGGAGTATTTCAAGGCAAGTACGGAGAAGAAGAACCCGCTGCTGCGCTTCCTTCCTGTGAATCTCCATTTGCAAGAGATGTGGGTCGGATCAGCGACCGAAAGTTTCAACAGCGACGACAGCAAGGCCAAAGTTTACGATATTGTGACTGTCGGGGCCATGGCTGCACACGTTTACAAGTTCAAAAACGGTGGCATTCTGGGGCTTCAAGACCAGCGTGCTAAGATGAAGACTCGTCGTCGTGAGTCGCCAGGATCAGCTGCTGCGCACCGTCAGAGTCCGATGTGGACCGAGGAGGAACAGAAGGCGGATACGTTTGATTGGGATATCCAGAAGCGTATGGACGCGTGCTTCCCACAGGCGGTTGCGGCGCTGGTGACTGCGTTTACGCGCAAGATCGACCTTGCGCTACAAAGCAGTCAGGATGACTTGGGCAATGAGATGCTTCAGCACTTGGAGAAGCTAGGATTCCTGTTCAACGTGGAAAGTCTCGTATCCACTCACGGCAACGAAGCTGGCATGCTGGAGGATATGGCTGGCGCGCTGAACCAGGTTCGCAACGTTCGGTTTGTGCTGGTGGACGAAGAGGAGCTGAAACCCAAGTCGCGCGAGGTTTCGCTGTCATTCGACGTGGACGAAGAGACGAAGGACGACGAGAGCGACGGCTTCGCGCGCACGGCGTCTACTGGGCTGACTTCTCAGGGCTCATCCGGTTCAGGGCCTCTTGCCGGTGTCGTGGATGTAAATGTGTTCATGAACGTGGACCAGGCGCTGGCGCAAGACCAAGGCAAGGGCGAAGTACCTCCGTCTCCGGCGTACTCGGTCACCAACTCGGCTAATTCGTTCTCGAATGTCGGCAACCGACTCATCAACACATTTATCCGCGCTCGCTCCGGCCGCTTCTTTAGCACCGCGGCCAAACCGACGACCGATGATTCCTCAGACGGTCTGTTCGCCTACACGTCGCTGGTGATCCGAGTCAAGGTTCGCACGACGCGGATTAAGCTGCCCGCCAGTCTCTCATACGGCGGCACCATCAACGTGACGCCCGTGCTGTTTACGCAAGGCATCAACGAGAAGCAGACGCTGGCCAACAACACCAATCTGTCGGCGACTCGGCTCCAGGACTCGATCAACGAGAACAGTCTCAAGCAGTTGCGCATCTACTGCGATCGGTACTGCAACTACATCCAGTCCGTTCGCACGCGTGGCACGTGTCCAACCGTCTCGTCGTCCGCGCTCTCTCGCGAGGGCGTGAACAAGCGACTGAGCGAGCTGGACAATCTCATCAGCAGCTCCAAGCAGACCCGCAAGAAGCGTCCCGAGATCCTGCAGCTCACTTCGGACCTGTGTCGCCAGATCGGCGGCGGCCGTGTGACTGTGTGTAAAAGCGCCAAGGACCGTACCGGTATGTCAGTGACACTTGAGCAAGGCCGCATTCTCGTGCAGCACCACGGCGTACCGGATACCAAGAAGGCTGGCATCGTTCGGGTCATGCGTACCGAAGGCGTGCGGATAGAGAACGCGCAGAAAAACACCGGACGACGGGTGTTTGCGTTCAACGCGCTCCAGCGATCGCTGCTCCCTGAAGAATATCGCTGTCCGCCGCAAACTGCCGGTCGAAATGTGTCGTAATGTAAGAAGTAATAAGGTCGAAAAAGGTAGAAAGAAGAAGCAGACGTGAGAGATGTCTTGTTTAGTCCACATAATATCTACTCGCTCGGGTGGATGAGATATCTAGGTCGACACGGCAAACGCGGAGCTCTCGACGGCCTGGCGGATAGGCAGCAGCCAGGTCCAGTCGGCGCTCGTGGTGGGCAGCAGCCCCATGCCGGCACATTTGTAGAGCGCGAGGCCGGCGTTGACCAGATTTCCGAGCAGATAGACCGTCTTGGCCTGCATGAGGTCCACCGAGCCGTCGGCGACCGACGAGAACGCGCTGTGGAGCCCAAAGATCGATTTGACCGTGTTCATGACGATCATGGCCGTGATCATGATGGAGAAAATGTTGATCTGCGAGCCGCTCATCCACATCATGATGCCCGTCTGCATGAGACTCTTAAATGGCGCCGTACCGATCTCCATCGCACGCTGGACAAAAAACAAAAAACAAAAGCCGTTAGACGCGTTGATCCCCCTCCAGGAGGACTAAGCGTGGCGTCTAACCTTTTTCTTGAGGTCGAGCGTGTTGCTCTCCTGCTTGCTGGCGATTGCCGCCGATGTAACCTAAGAAGAGAACAGAGATAAAGAGGTTAATCGCTGTGGAACATTTCCCTCTTGGGGTACAGAGCGAGCCGGGCGGCCGCACCTTCTCGGCCGTGATGCCGCGGCAGAAGCCGATCGGCTCGAGCTTGAACGGGAGCTCGCTATCGCGCGCTTCGTTGAACTCCACACGCCATTTGCGGCGCGTCTCGACTCCTGTGCCCGCCATGCTTGCTTTTGTTTGGAGCTGGACACGGAGTGTGTTCCCTTGGGCGAGATTCAGTATTTACCACGACTAAGCAGCTTGTTTTGAAAACTACGGTTTTACGAGGCGAACTTATGGAGTCTGAAAACGAACTTGAAGTCAACGTCTGGATGCAGTACAGTGATTTTCATCATTGGTGTTAGGTCCGATTTTGTGCGAGCTTACCGTTGGACACTTGCAGCACCAAAGACCTGAAATGTATGGAATTTGTAAATATGCGACGGAACCAACATGTTCACCCATCGAGTTCCCCAACCCTACTTGATGGAGGAGCAATCATGATGTGGCCCACATATTTTTGTCATTCGGATTCGCATGCCTGCCTTTGAAGTTTCTGTCGACAGTTTTTTTCTCCCAGTCGCAGCTCAATGTGGCCAATGTTTTCGTTTCAGTTCGGTGTTCCCCACCAAGTATCGACTTCAAGGGGTTTCACACAAGGTTTAAAACCCGCCATAACGAATTTCTAAAGTATTTGTTTCTAAGTTTCTGAGAGCACTTCGCAAATAGCGGGATTGTTTCTTCAGAAATGCCAGCATGCATGTGGATGCAGGATTATCCACGTCTTGGAGCACAGACTCGCCATGGATTATGAAGGCTGTCTACTGTTGGTGTCGCATCGCGAAAGAATTTCGTGCTACTCGTTGGAACTGTGGGTGCAGCCATGCATCATGAGCGTGGGTGTGATATGACTATGTGGCACAGCCATTGTATTGTCTTCGAGATTCAGCATCAACAGATTGAAAGCCTCAAGATTCTCTCGCGGATGAAATATGCGGCATTTCAAAGTGCAGTATGCTGGTGTGAGTTGGTGGCACCCAACACGAGGTTTTCTGGTCGCCATCCCTGTCGCTGCTGCTGCTGTGTTAGTGTTGTAGAAATTCATCTGAGGATAGCAGTGTGCTGGATCCCATCTGGTGTTGGTTCATTTCCGGATCCCTACCGCACCAACTACCGTTTGGACCAGGTGATTTCGGGTTGTTTGGTCGTGCTCGTGCGGGATTACCAAAACCATCACTCTCACCTCCAGCTGGTTCAACCCGCCTATCGCCCCAAACAGGAGAAGAAAGGACCTGCAGTTTTTTGTTGGCCCAAGTAAAATCTGGTCCTCATCTTTATTCCAGCACTTGGCAATCTGACACTTTACAAGCAAGCGACAGCATCCAGATTCGTAGGCGATCGTCAAAGTCACCTGGCGTCGAGTGCCTACATCCAGCAAAGTGACTGACTGGAGCGCCCACGCGAAAACATCGCACAGTTAATCCAGCCGCCTCCTACCCACATCCACGACAACTCACGCCCATCCACGCCACGCCGACAGGAACCATGACCTGCTTGCGACGATCCCAGAGCGTCGCGCCAACGACCAAGCGCTCCTCGCACCTCTCGGGCTTCATCCGCCTGGAGGCGACGCCCTCAGACTCGCCGTCGCTGCTCAGCTCACCCTCGCGCAAGCGCAGCAGCAGCACCGGCAGCAACAGCTCCAGCTCCAGCTCCAGCGGCGACAAGTCGGTTGGCTCGCGCTGGCTGTACGCCGTGCTGTCGCGCGACAACCTGCGCTGCTTTGCGCGCCGCGCCGACTACAAGATGCAGCACCCGCCAGTAAACGAGCTCACGCTCGATCTCATCCCAACGGCCCAGTTCCCCAAGGCGTTTACGTTCGACCACGAATGCGTCTACGTGCGCTGCCGCAAGACGGGCAAGCCCATGACGATCCGCCTCCATGAAAGCGGTAAGATCAACCAGTGGGTCACGGCGCTGTACTACCAGGCTCTCGCCTCCTCGACGGCGCAGACCCTCAGCTCCAGCCCGCCCAAGAACAAGAGCGTATCGTTCATGGATGTCCCAGAAGTGAGCATACTCCCAGACGTGATGGAACCCATCGACAAGGATGAGCTGTTCTACTCGAAGAAGGACTACGCCGAATTCTTGGCACGTTGGAAGGAGGACGTGATGGCCACCAAGAGCCCTGCGCTCGTGCGCGTCGGCGAGAGGTGCAAGTGATCGTTGGATGTCGTACCCTCATTATGTATCTATAGCGCCCGTGACGTATATCGGGACGCTTCAATCTATCTATTCTTTCTGATGAACTGTTTTCCTTCCATGGTCACTTGCGTCAGGCTCGAATCTACAGTACACCGTCACATTTTGCTTCGCATATTCGTTCCGTGGTTCGCTCCAACCACCATCATCGACACACCCACACCATACTGGACGACTGGTTCTCCTGCGTGGTCATGTCGTACAGCGTACTGTACTGTACAGCGCTGGTGCTTGGCGCCGTCCGTCCCTGCCATCCACGCTTTTTAGTTCCAGGCCTGGCGCTTCTGCCTGTCGTCAAGTCAGCGACTTTTCATGGAGATGTGCGCCAGAGATGTCGCCTCTTCTGAAGAAAACCACAGAACCAGGTGGTGAGCCGAGCCAGCTCACGAACCACAAAGCAGCTGGTGAACTAAAGTTCAAAACTATTGCCGCACTTTGTATTCATCATAACTCGATTATATCAAAACATAAAAGCTCACTATCACTCCCAATGTTGAAGTTGGAAAACTGATTTCGCCGTGAAAAATAAAATTCAGCCCGTGTCACGCTTGCTCCTCCACGTTGCAGTTTGCGCGGCGACGTTTGGGAAACCAACGCCCCAATTGGATCCCTCTTTTGCAGCGACAGAGAGATCGGAACACCACGGAGCTTGGTGGGAGAGCGTCGTGGTTGAACCAATCTGCTGGACTTCACGAACCTGATGGGTTCGCCCTGAGGCAGGGCGGCTTGGTTCGCAACTGCAAGCTTGCCACACTAACACAGAGTCTGTAAAGCTGGTGAGGCAACTGCCCCAGGCTCTCACACAAAATTGTGTGACACGAATGGATTACACCAGCCATTCTCAGCTTCTTGAACTGTAATCCTTTGCGCAACGCGCGCCTAGGTTTGGCCCAAAGAGTATATCCAGTCGAGTTTTGTGAAGTGTACAATACAGTATTGCAATGCACACGCGTTTGGTCGGGTAAGTTGGCTCTTCCTTCAGACAAGACTACAGTCTTCGCCTTCTAGACTTGAGACTAGAGTGACTGCATTGCCGCCAGTGAAGCCAAGTCAACTTCGAGTAAATCGTCTTCAAGGCACCGCATCATCTGCAGGGCTGCGCCTTCTGCTGAAGAGAGAGAGCGATGTCTCAGAAAGACAGGGCTTCGCTTGGTTGGCCGTGGACGAGTCAGGGCCAACCTGGATTCGCTCCGCTTCCTAGATTCAATCGTCTCTGAATGGGATCTGGACATCTACAAAACCAAACCTAAAGACTTCCAGTTTACGACCGTGCATGGTTGTGGACCACAAATTGTGGTCATGGCCGCCCAGCCTATATTAGATGTGGGAGAGAGAGATACATCCATCAAGTTGAGTGGATATCTCTCTGCCCATGGCACGAACCATCAGTAATTGTCCGGTAGCCGCCTTCAACGCCTGGTTTAACGCCAAAACACCCCAATTTAACGCCAAACCTCATTTGAGTGACCTTTCCGGCAGCCCAAACAACCCTTCCATCTGGGTATGTGGCTTCATTCCTCTCCCGCCTGCATATATCATGAGATTGACTACCAGTTGTTCAGTGCACACTTTCACGCGCGTCGTCTCTTGACACGCAGAACCGCAACCTCCATCTTCCTCTCTGCAGTAGTATGCTCACGGGCTTGATCTGCATCGAAGAGGTCAGCCTGCGTAGCTCCTCGTTTCCGGTGAAGAATGGTGTCGACTCAGGCAGCGTCTGGACGCACCGGCGGCCCATACTCAGTGCGCTCACCGCGCACAAGTGGATTCACGCCGTGCTCGACCGCGGCGCGTTGCGCTGCTTCCGGTACCATGTTGACATCAAGCTCGGCCGCGCGCCGTGCCGCGTCGTGCAGTTGGATCTCCAGGCCTCGCTGGTCGCCGAGCGCCAGACTGTGATTGTTCGGAGCCGCACAGGCAACAAGACGCTGCGTTTGCGCGTCCATCCGACCAGTAGCTCGAGCTATCTGCAGTGGGTCACGGCGCTGTACCTCGCGAGGCTCGAGGCCAGCGGGCTGGCTAACAGGGCACCAGAAGCGCAGGAGGAAGACGATGGCGCGAAACGCTCCAAGCGTCGCGTGACGTTCAACGAAGAGAGGTTGGCGCCAACAGTCGATGAAAATATCACACAGGCAGACTCGCCAGCGGCTGCTTGCGCTGCGACATCGCTGCGAGAGAGCGTGGATCTGGGCGAGTTGTTCTACTCGCGTGAAGACCTCGCTGGCTTCCGAGAGTCGTTCAAGAAGACGCAGCAAAAGAGTCACAGAAAGCCTCAAATCCCAGGGCGAAAGATCGTCCATTCCCTGGTGGCCAAGCTGAGACGAAAGACCGTGCTATCGTAATAGATTGGTAAAAATATGTCAACACTGAGCAGTTTGACGCCATTTGCAGGAAGATGGCCACCTTAGTTCTTCTCGAGTTTGCTATCTGTTAATGCGCGTAGAAACCAAGGCGAATGCCGACGACATCCAGCACAAAGCAGATCAGCGCGAGCACGCTGCGGTCCATGCCCGCCGCCACCTCCACAACGTACCGCTGCTGCTGTCTGAGCCTTATACGGGGCGATGGGTACACGTTGGCGACTGGAATCCGAGCCTCCGGGTCTTGTTCCGTCGACAGCCAGAAGACACCGCAGTACTGACGACTCCACTCGCTCGTGTACCCGATCGTATACTCCTTTAAAGTGAGTCAGTCGCCGAAGCAGCCCAGAACCGGTGGGAGGTTGGGCCGAAAGACGCGATGGAGCTCGAACATGACGATGTCGGTCTTGTAGTCGACGACGTGGAAGGCCCTGGTGACGGCGTTGCCCGTCAGCTTGGCAATCGGGCGGCCCTGCCCATTGGCAACAATCTGCGCGCCGTCGAGCCAGTACAGCAGTTCTCCGTGGCTGCGGTTGTTATAGTTGAAGACGGAGTAGGTGGTGTTGGTGCCCATGGCGCTGATGGCGACAGCTTTTAACACCAGTGACTCGAGCGTTGTTGGGCGGAGTATTTTGCGGGTGGAGGAGGAAGAAGAGGAGGAAGAGGAGGAGAAGTTGCCCATAGCTTGGCGCTGTTAAGCTGACGGAGGCAGGGGAAGAAACGAGAATGACATGGCGTCTGTCGACCTGACAACCGAATCGCCACCACCAAGACACACGTGTACACAGAGGAGCCCGTACAGGCTGCACAGGACTTCGATGTGCTCTCAAAGCTTGAGACTCAAGCTAGGGCTAGACGTTTTCACCCTACTAGAACGACAACGCGCACTAGATTGAAGCTGCCGTCCGGCTGTAGTGACAAGGTCCATGGGTGGTCTTAAGGCAGAAACGGCCACTTCGACGAGCAGAGCCACCATAACAGTCTGTACCCTAGCATCGGAATGCAGATGAGATCTCGTGACTTGCCCTCCTCTGGCAGTGAATAATTAAGGAGATGGCTCCTTTGTTGGCCGTTTGGCAACAGGTCGTCCCACGGCAGCCTTCAGTACAGCAATGGACCTTTACACACCTCGCTAGGCACTAGTGTCCAACGCATGCAAGGCCTGGCAGCTTAGACAATAGCATGATATATAAGAGGACCGATCCATCCATCGATAATCCAAGAAATCTTTTTTCCGCTACATATCAAGCCCACTCATCTCGGGAATAGAAATCCATTACTTTGGCCGGAACGGCACGGCCGAGAACGTGTCGCTGTGGCGCTTGAACTCGGGGTGGTAGTCGAACTCGTCGATCAGCATCTGGATGCCCTGCGCGTGGCGCAGCTTGGCGTCGTCGTACTGCTGCTGCATGAGCTGCGTCGTGGCGTCGTACTTTCCCTCCAGCGGCTGGATCTTGCCTTCGAAATTCGCGATCCAGGCGCGGCTTTGCTGCAGCTTGAGCTCGCACTCGCGGCGCCGCTCATGGAGCCGGAACAACTGGTTATCGTACTCCTGCTTGCCTTTCTCGTCGGCTTTGATGTCGCGATCCAGTAGAGCGATCTTCATCTGCAGCGCCTCGAGCAGGCCGCCAATGCCGCTGGTCACGCGGTTCATCGCCGCGGTGTCTTTCTTGGCGGGTAGCGGCTGCTTCTGGGCGCTCGACGGCGCGTAGATCAGTCGCGGGAGGCACTTGCCCGACGGCGTTGACGCCATCGCCCTGAGCGGAGAAGTGAAGAGTGTGTGGGGGTCACTAGAACCCAGCATCTATTTTGGCTGATTCGGGGCGAATTCCGCCTTCTTCTAGTACAATCCAGTTTGGGCACTAGAACTACCAAGCGGCTCTTCTCTCCGTGCATACACCTTGTCCACATCGCCCATCTGGTGGTAGCTACCGCCACCGCCGCCGCTGGTAGCGCGCCGCGCGAGTTGCGTGAAGAACTGGAGCAGCTGCGGGGAAGAAATGTAGCCACTTTGGCTCGGGTCAATGCTGGCCACGAGAAAGTGCAGCTCGCCGGCGTTCAGCTCCAGACCGAGCCGGTAGCACACGTACTTGACATCGCGGGCGCGGCACACGGCCTCGAATTCGCCGTTGTCAATCGGCACCACGAGCTCGCGCGCCATGACGCCTTTGAACGCGTGGCGGAGCAGGATCGCGGCGCTCTGGCGGCCTTTCTCGGTCGTCAGCAGCTCACTAAGACGACTGCCGTACAGCAATTTGCGCTGCAGGGACAGCTCGTCGCTGGCAAACAGCGACAGTGGGCGGCCATTGGTAGCTGCTGCTCCCGCTCGAGGCGATGCATGGGCGCCCACAGCGTCGAGCTGGATAGGCGAGTACGACACGCCAATCGGCTGGAGCGGTACCGTGGCACCGGTAGTACTAGACGACTGCAAGCGACGCACGGTCTCTCTCGGGTATGCGTTGTTACTATACAAGCCCGTGGCCGTCGTGTTGGCGCCCGCTGGTGTCGAGCGTGTGAGCTTGCTGAGCAGATCGCTGATCCGATGGAGTAGATCCAGGAAACTCACGCTCAGCGGATCGGGGTACAGCATGTCCACAAACTCTCGGGCAGTGATGCCCGAAGGTACAGCGTTGGAGAAGTTGAGACTAAGCCGCGAGGCCATGAAGATCTCGACCAAATCGGCCTTGCTCACTAGGCCGTGGACGTCGGCGTTGCGGTGCAGATCAACGACGCTCTTGAGCTCGCCGCGATGCTCCAGCAGATCCTGCAGGATGGCGATGACGGTCAGCCGCCGCCCACGGGGCATGGCTGTCGCTGGGTCAGATACGACCTGACATTCTTGGTATTCAGAGCCAATGGGCGAGTTGCTTGTCCCACGCGGCGGTGGACTGCTGTACACTTGGTCGGTAATCTGAATCGAGCTCTTCATGGCGCGGTGGTCCTGGTTCATCTTCCGCCGTGGACAGTTCCAGAGCATCTCGGTCTCGTTCACCATGTTCATGTTATACTCCAGCTCCGAGCCGCCGCAGGCAACAGTTGTCTCTTGCGGGGCGAGCAGCACGGACGCGGTGGACAGATGCTGCCGCCGCTTCTTGGGCGAGAGCAGGTCGCTGCAGAGCTGCTTAAGCCGGTGCTCCAGCTTGGAGTACACAATCCCATTCGGATGGAACGGCTCAGCCGTTCGGACGCACCCGTCGTTTACTTGCTTCGCCAGCTCCACCCGCTGTGTAAGCGTAGTGATCGCCGTCTGGACGTCCTGTGGGGATGCGAGGATCCCCAGCTCGTGGATCGCGGCGGCCAGCTCGCCTCGTGAGACTAGCCCTGTTCGGTGCACATCGCTCCGTTGGCAGATCCCAACAAGAGGCTGGATCTGCAGCAGCATGGCTTCAACGATCTTCTGGACCGACCGCGTGAGCCCTCCACCAACCGCTTGCGTTGGCGATAGCTCTGGAAGGTTCCAGTTGGCTGCTCCAGTATGACTGGTCGTCGCTGTCATCTTGGTCGCTGCGACGGCCAGGTGGTCGTAAAACGCTTGCGCGCCTACGTACCCTCGGCCACTTGGGTCTAGCGTCCAGAATAGACTCTCCACCTCCGCGTACCGCGCCACGAGGCCGAGATGCACGAGGCTCTGGCGTAGCTGGCCCCTCGTGATGCGGCCGAAACGGTCGCCTGGGAAGACGCTCTGCGGCGACGTCGAGCCCAGGTGGCCTACCTCTTTCAGTTGCTGGAGCTTGGTCAGGATGTGCCTCTCGAGCGCCAGCGGCTGGACCGCAGCGGAGCTATAGCTCTGCTCTTGGTCAGGACCGTCCAGATCCGGATACTGTTGGACCTCGTCGTTGGTGTTGGCATTGGCGTTGGCTTGGGGGTCATGGAAATTAATGTTGCTGTTCCAACGGCTCTCGTCGCGGATCTTGACGGCCGATCGGTTGGCCTCGTTATTTCGCTGCTCGTTGGATTTGCCCGCCGCGTGTGACGCCGCGTTGGTCGTGGATGAGCTGTGGCTGCTGCCCGGAGACGACTGGTACAATGCCGGTGGTGTGAGCTCCTTGACACTTGGAAACACGGTCTTACGGCCTGTGCGGATCGGCGAGATCGTCGCGATTCCAGCGCCAGGCGCGATCGAACTTAACGTGGACGAGCGGACATCTGTGGGCATGCCACTGTGAGCCTGGACTTTCAGCGTGTGGAGCAGCTGCGGCAAGCCAATGCACCCGTTGGAATCGCTACCAACCAACATCCAACCTCAAAATGGTTAGAATATATGGAAATCTCCTCACTTTTCCTTGGATTTGCCAAACAAAACAAAACAAAAACAAAAACGTACGTGAATGCTAGCAGACGCACGCGCAGCGCCGCAAAGTCGGGGTTGCTCAGCGTGATCCCGCAGCGCGTGAGGAGATCGCGGAAGGTCTCCGCTGAGACGAGGCGCTGATTTGCTTTTTCGTACTGGATGATCAGCGGCTCAAGCTTGTCCAACGCCAGCACTAACAGGTCCAAGAGCCGAGCGTTGGTCGCGATCGGCGGCGACGAGTTCTGCGCCGACGCCAGCAACGCCGCCTTGCTCGCGTCCGGGTGCTTCGACTGGACTGCACATAGAAAGGCCGCGTAGTGGATCATGAACGAACCGCCAACGCACGCTCTAAAGTCCTTGAGCTCCCGAGGCAGCGCCTCGTACAGCCTCTCGTACTCGCGCGGCGTGAGGAACACGCCGATGTGCGACATGGCGAGCTCAAACTCGTCCAGACTCACACGTCCAGTGGACGAGATGTCCATCTTGGAGAAGATCTGGCTCAGTTTGTCCAGATTCTGGACGACGGCGTCGCGGATCCGCCGCCAGATCATCTCGCCTTCGCTGCTGCTGGCGCCTGCACTGATGATGCCGCTGGAGCACGACGCGCTCTCGATCGCGTACGGCGTCGGGATCGGTTCCAGGCCAGAGCGTGAATTGTTCTGCATTGGGTGCATTTGGTGCTGGTTGTGGTCGTCGTGCTGGGCGCGAAAGAGTTGGAGCGACCACTCGGCCATGATGCGGCAGAACATGTCCAGATCCAGCTTTTTGTTGTTAGACGAGCAGAGCACGGAGAATAGTTCCTTGGTCTTGCGCTGCGCCGCGGCGTCTACCCCGCCAGAACCAACGTTCGTATCCGAGACGAGGCCCAGCCGCTTCATCGCGAGCTGGAACTCTTTCAGGTCGAGCTGGCCGTCGCCGTTTAGACTAAACCGCCGCAGCACGTCGTCGGGTTTCAGCTGGGAGTGCGCCAGCCGCATGATCTCGTCGGCGAAGTAGTCGATCAGCCGCCGGTTCGTCAGCAGCTGGTGGTACGAGTGCCACTGGGCCGTGCTCATGCTCTGGATCTTGGCGTGGGTCTTGTGCATGGCGGCTTGCGGTCAGCGGGTCTAAACTAGCCGAGCCTACGGTAGCGTCCGTCCACCACGTCGGTCGTTTTTGCAGAGCGCGAGGTGGGAAGCCTTCGGTGGTGACTCTTCAACGGCTACTCCACAATTAGAGGTCGCGCATATTTCCAGAAAACCCGACATTTTCTTCAAATAATCCACACACAAAAAGCCTGGTATTCCTGAACTACAACACTGATAACAGTATTGCTCGTCCTGCGTGGGGGATCTGGTGATGCAATGAGTTGGGTCTCCTTATCCTCTTTGCGTGAGCAAAATGAGCACCAGGTGCGAGAAGCCGCGTCACAGTCAGTCAAAAAAGACAAACATAAAAAAATACTTGAATTAGGAAAACCACTTTTTGACTTCACAGCAATCAACTTGCTTAAGCGCTTCCGCGAGTCGTTTTGATGGCGTGCATTTCAAGGTCGTACGCCGCTGGGAACTTGCGCATCTTGCGGTCTCGAGCCACCCAATCCATCGCGCTCCGTGCAAACACCACAAGCCCCGTCGCCGGATCGGGCGACGCGTACATCGTGTGGAACCAGAGCCGGAAATGCTTTTTCGGACTAAAGCATTTGGCGTAGCGTACGCAGCGAAACTCGATCTGCACGCAGCCGTGGACGAGCGTGTGCACGAGGAACCGTTCTCTTCCCGTGGTCTCAAACACCGTGCGTTTCTGAGCGGTCACAGCGTCCAGTGTGGAGATACAAAGCCGCAGCAGCGGCGGCTTAACGCCCGTCGGCGCGTTGCGGATCACCAGCTCGGTGATGGTGATACCGTGCGCTCCGGCGGTCGTGAGGTGGTCCGCTGGCGAGGCCCTCGACGCGAGGAGCTGCTGATAGTACTGGACCCATTTCTTCTGGCTCGTGACTGTGAGCCCGCGGCGGTCGAGCACGCGCTCGCGGTTGTAAAGATCGATGGCCGCGTGCGCCGACGTCTCGTACTGCATGCGAAGCAGCAGCATGCAGGCCATCATGCCCGCGCGGCCCTTCCCAGCCTGGCATATTTATCGCAGATTTAGAGCCAAGAGCTGGTGGATAGAGTGAGAATTTAAACATAAAGCGCACCTTGCAATGCAGCACCGCGACGTGGGACGGGTTGGCGGCCAGCCAGGTCGCGGCGTCCTCGCAGAACGCCAATCTATTTCTCAATTTGTCAGTTTTTTTTTGCCCGTGGATACCGAACTGTTTTGTGCGTTAGTCCTTACATTTGGTGGAAAGTTGGCACGTTGTGGTCTTCAATGGGGAAATACTCGACGCGGTCCGCAAATTCCCGCGAGGAATAGCTAGTTTGTGGCATCCAACATCTCCGTCAAATCAAACCTTCGGGAACCGATGCTGCCATTGTGCTCTGGACAGTGGGGAAGAGTACGGTACTGCACATCACTGTACCGGCGATTGCGTTCCGAGCAGAAGTTGTACACTTTGAAGTGGTCGCCGTGGCGCTGCGAGAGGAACCGCTGGACCTCCCGCCTGGAGTTGCGGTACACGCACTCGAGTCCAGAGGCCGGGAAGCCTGCACATCCCGAATCCAATGCCCATGCCAATGCCAATTCACGAATTAGAGTCCGATACGACCTTGCACGAGCACACTGGCAACTGGATCGAACCCATGACGATGATCCGCGGGTGCAAGTAGCAGAGGTCCAGGTCGAAGCCGTCGTCTTTGAAGCGGCGCTTGTTCTGCGAGACCAGCGACCGCGGCACAGCGAGCAGGCGGCAGCCCATGATGGAGAGCGAAGCTGCTGGTGGACGGATGCTGAGGAGGATTGGTCTCCCCCTTTCGACGGCGGGACTGGCCGGCTGGCGAGAACTTTCGACGGTTTTCGCCAAAACTTTACTGGCAATGCATATGGTTGTGCTTGTTGTGTCGTGTCGCAGGAAAAACGAGGTTTTGACGAAAAGCCGCCAGCAATGATGTAAATTGGGCAACCCACCAGCATTTCGGCGACAGTTCGAGTGTATTTTAATCTAGATAGTTCTGTTGGCAGAATGCCAACGTGAACATGGCCAAGGTAATTAACACCAGCGAAGCTTGGGTGAGACCCCGTTTTCACAAGTGGAACGGCGATCCAAGACATTTGCACCGTCTCAGCTGCTTGAACCAGGATGTACTGTACTGTCAAATGACAATATGCTCATCAAAAGACCATGTGGAATGAAAGACTGCGGGGTCTGGTCTGGAACCCAGACTCTGAATCCGGGACAGCACTTTGTTCAAGAATCCCCGTTGCGGACTCT
>JAADWZ010000300.1:0-37440 GCA_023336445.1 Pythium dissimile | reverse complement strand
GTCGCTATCTGCCAACAGCATGGCGGTGGCGCGTTGCTTTTCCTTCTTGCCGCACTTGACCCAAACGGTTGACGCACCACGTTCGGCGATCGTTCGCTTCGGAAGCATCTCAAAGTTGACGCCAGTTTGGTCCGCGTTGTAGACTTGGGTGGTGCCGTGCTTTGCCACCCATGCTTTCACTTCGGCCGCAAACGCCAGTCCACTTACTGCGTCATCATCGGGGGAAGCCTGTCCTGCCCGATTCTTCGCACGGAACGACAGCCGGTGGCGTTGAAGAAACGACCCCTTCCACGTGTTGGACGCTGCAAAGATATCGCTTGGAATATCTACTATAGAGTATTTCAAGGCAAGTTTGGTCTGAGGGCCGAATTGGTATATTTTCCATAATTTCTGAAAGTTTGGTATAGAGATCATAGAAAATCCCCATGTTCCCTATTAGATATGACTAGTTAGTATACCAAATTTCATCTCATCTCGCGAAGATACTATTCATCGAAGGCTCTTGCTGAGCTGGAGCGTCTCACCGTAACACGACCATCTGAGCCAAGTGCACGGCTAGGGAGTGCGCCTCCGCCGGTGGAGCCTCATCAATGTGCTCGAGAAAAAAGAAGAGGTCCCGGCGGATTTTGATTGATAAGCTGGACTGCAAATGATTGGGAATGTACTTTAATAAGAGCATGGTGAAGTGCCACAATGCATGCACTGCGCTATGGCCCCTCCATTTCCAGCTCGCGAAAGGTCGTGCTGTCCGCAGTCTCTAGTCTCTTTCTAGACCCACAGACCCGCCGGCTTCGATTCTCCAGCATGTCGATGGCTCGTCCGCCGCCACGCAAAGCGCCCATGTCGCCATCGGCGTCGGCTGCTCGGCCGCCGAGTCGCCCCGGCTCCGCCGCTGCTCCCTCTGCTGCGGCTGGTACCTCCCTGCGAGCGGAGAATGTCCGTGCCAGCGGGCTGCTGTACACGCAGCCCGCGAGCGTTCACTTTGGCGGCTTCTCGCTCGACCAGCAAAGCGTCTCGCAACGCGTGTTTGTCCACAACAACAGCGCCAAGCCCGTGCGCCTGCAGTATTCGTTCCCCACGAAAGGCGCTTTCCGCGCGAGCGTGCCGCACGACCGCAAACCGTTCGTGAGCCCAGGGCTCTGTGAGGAGATCACCGTCACGTTCTCGCCCCGGGCGTTCCAGTACTACTACGACTGCGTGCAGATCCGGTGCGAAGAGGTGGCGTACGCGTCCAACGCCGACGCTGCGCTGCGGGGCTCGTGCCTGCTGCCGCTCCACGCATACCCCGTGGTGAACCAGGTCGCGTTCCCGACGCGCATGGACTTTGGCGCCGTGCCAGTGGGCACGACGGCGCGCAAGCACGTGGATCTCACGTGCTCCGTGCCCATCGAGTTTGAGTTTGAGCTTCAGCTCGTCAAGCCGCACGCGGCGTTCACCGTGTTCCCCCTCCAGGGCGTGATCCCCGCGAACGGCGCGGCGCGCATCGAGTTCGAATTCAAGCCGCTGCTCTACGCGACCGCCAGCGTCGAAGTGGAGCTGATGGTGTCGCAGCTGGGCTTTGAGCCGTTGACATGCACGCTCTCGGGCTCTTCTGCTAGTGACTTGGGCGTGGTGTCCACTATGGAGGAGACTACCGGAGCTTCGTCGCCCAGCAAGCGCGGCGGCCAGCGACCACGCACGGCCGACAGACAGCCGCCTCCTTCTCCGAGTCTGCGGGCGCAGCCAAAGAGCCCGCAGTCGCCCACGCGCCGCTCGACCTCCACCACCAAGACCAGCAGCAAGCGGAGCGCTCGCGCTGGTCTCGTGGACCAAACAACAGTGGGCGCCGTGGAGATCCCGGCCGACCTGTCGTCCATGGCGAGCGTCAACTTTGTGCTCACGCAGCAGCCAGGCAAGCTCAAACCGAAAGACCTCAAGAGGGCGATCGACGCCAACCGCGCGATGCGACAGCAGCAAAAAGACCAGCAGAACCAGATTTCGTGGGCCAACGACGAGAACGATCCGACCGCGCCGAATGAACGGACCTCGCCCGCGGTGCTGAGCTTTCCGGTGCTCGTACAGGAAGAGGCGACCGCGATCCAGCGCGCGAGCGCGAGCCGCCAGAGCCGCGAAATGCTGTTCCAGCAGGAGCTGGCCGAGATCGAGACCATCGAGAAGGAACTCGAGTTCCAAAGTCACAGGCTCCGGCTCGGCCAGGAGCTGCTCACGCCCGAACAGCTGGCAATAGTGATCAAGATGCGCGAGATGAATACGCTCGAGCTGGGAAGGCGCCAGCGCGAGACGCTACGGAACGACTTTGAGACCAAAGCGTTCCACATGTTTACGCCGCCGACGCGCGAGGTGCCGTACCCTCCACGCGGGATGCTACCAGCCCACTTCCGGCCGGCGATCGAACCCGATTTCAAGACCTACAAGAACGATCTCTGGGACCGACGCAAGCGCGTGGTCCAGCGACTGGTCCGCGCCATTTCGACGGTGGTTTACCGCAATCGCGCGCAAAAACGGCTCGAGAAGATCCAGAAATGGCTCGGCGGCGCCACGACGCGCGCTCAGGTGCGAGCCAAAGTGGCGCTCGAGTGGCAACAGCACGCCCAGCAGAGCGGCGGCGCCAGCGCCAACGTCGTCCCAGCCTCTTCAATGACGCACAAGTCCACGCTGCTATCCACTGGCGGTCCAACGATGGACGCGCAGGTGTATCTGCCAGGTTTTCCGATTGTCGAGGAGAAAGAAGTCCGCGCGCGAGACAAGATCGACATGGTGGCGAGCGAGTGGGACTTGGAGACCACCCCGTTTGCTTTTTTCCCGCTGCGAGAGCGCGAGGAGGCGCTGGTTACGGGCCATGAGCCGCTCGAGCTGCCTCCGCTGGCCACCTACGTGCCGCTGGAAGCCACGCGCGAGTTGCGAACTGGAGCGTTCGACGAGTGTAGCGGAGTGAGCCAGCTGGCGACCGATGCGGAAGCGCCAGTGTATCCGCCTTTGCAGGACGTGCGCGTACCGACCGTGCTGGAAATGCTGCCGCGTGATGTGTTTCTGCGCCCCAGCGCGGCGTTTCGTCCGCTAGTGCGCGTGAACTCGACGCGGGAGACGCTCACGACTTACGTGCTTCGTCCGCAGCGCGTGTTCCGCTCGACGCCGTGCCGCTGGGGCCTTGCGCTGGAGACGGCGATCGGCTCGCGCAGCCTGTTTAGTCTCAAGACGGGCCACCTGCGGCTCCACGAGCGCTTCCAGCCGTGCACAGAGAGGCCGCGCGGTCCACCAGCGCTTCTGTGCATCGGTCGTGACGAGAGTGAGACGGTGAAGGACGAGGTGGCACAACAGGACGATCTGTACCGCAGCGTGTGGGACACGAGCGACGGGTTAATGCCGCCGCTGAGCCAACGGGCGGACGATGTACCGTATCTGTCGGACAGCGAGAGCGACGATGAGGACGAGGCCAAGACAAAGCGCGCGGTGCCGACGTGGGAAGACGCCGTGCAGCTGTGGGAAAACGACATGGCCGACGATGACGACGATGGCGTGGCCTACGAACAAGGCGAATTGTTGGGAAACGCCCAGGGAATCACGTGTTTTGAAAGATACCGACATCTGATCCAGAGCGAGCGCGAGTACAATGCGTATCGCGACGAGAAGTTGCAGCAACTGCCCAAGGTAAGCTGTCGATTCGGCTTCGACTTCTTGTTGTGGCGTGTGGACTTTCTCACGGTAAACTTGATGTTGGTATGGTTTAGCTACTTCATGAGGTCGCAGCCAAGATCCACCACCCAGACTACGAACTGGTCGTCGAAGGCCACGGACCGTCGCGGCCTCTCCATGAACCATTCACGACCGTGCTCCAGCGGAGCCAGCACCAACACCAATCGCAACAAAAACAGAAACAGAAATCCGCAACAACAGGATAAAATTCAGAGCAAGAATCATGTCAAAAATCCATGGTTTTTCGTTTTTGTTTTCTCGGTTGTGTATCGACACACCAACGAGCCCACGAGCCGCGACGGGCTACACTTGTGCCCGACACGTAGCTTAGTACACCTCGAGCACGTAGCGGCCCTGCTCGCGCATACGCTCGATGTAGGCGTTGGCGTGCTTGCGGTCCATGCGGCCTTCGTGCATGATCGACGTGATGAGCGCCTCGCGCACGTCGGCCACGGGCCACGTGGGCCCACACAGGTAGAAGTGGCCGTTATTGTTGAGCAGGTAGTCGCCCAAGATCTCCTTATCCTCGGCGATGCGGTCCTGGATATAGATCTTGTGCGCCTGGTCGCGCGAGAACGCGCAGCGCAAGTGCGTCAGCAGGCCGTCGCGCTCGTACTGCTCCAGTTCTTCGCCGTACAGGAACTCTTGCGCCTTGCTGCGCGAGCCAAAGTAGAGCGCCACGGGCCCGACCTTGACGCCTTTGGCCTTTAGGAACGCGCGCTCCTGAATGAACGCGCGGAATGGCGCCATGCCGGTGCCCAGACCGGCCATGATGATCGGATCCTCGTGGTTGGTCGGCAGCTTCATGACCGACGAGCACACAGACACGGAGAGCTCCTGGCCGGGCTTGACGTCCCTGAGGAAGTCGGTGGCCTGGCCGATGCGGTACTTGCCGCTGGGCGTGGTCCAGTCGTGGACCACCACCAGCAAGTGCACGCTGGTCGGATTCATCTTCATGCTGGACGCGATCGAGTAGTGGCGCGGCTTGATGCGCGGCACGAGCGCCACGAGCTCGTCGAGCGTCGGTCGCGCCGATGTGAACTCGTCCAGCAGATCCGCGTACGTGAGCGTCTCGTCCACGCGGCGCTTGTACTCGTCTTTCCCCTCGGCGTCCAGCAGCTGTGAGAGCGTCTCCTTGTGCTTGTCGTCCGTGGCGTTTTCCATCAGCGCCTGGTAAAACTTCTTGGACGGCCGCCCGAAAATGTCGAGCACTTGGCTGAACAGCTGGAAGTAGGTGAGCGTCTCCTCGAGCGGCTCGGCCGCGTCGCCCTTCTTGCTGGCTTTCACCACCACGGGCAGCGCCACCAGCGCGTCCGGGTCGGCACCGTACGTGCGTAGAAACGCCAGCACGGCCTTCTCATCGTTATGCGCGAACACGGCGAGCGCCTCGCCAATGTTGTACTTGATGGCCGTGTTGGTGATGTCCATCTCGATATGGAACACGTTGCGCGAGTAGTCGGCCGGCGTGAGCCGCTCCCACTTGGTCACGCGCACAATGTCGGTCACGTGGTCGCGCACGCCCTGGCGCGCCGCGAACGCCTGCTGGAACACCATCTTCCACGCCGTCTGCGTGTCCTTGCTGACCACTCGGCGCGCGCGCTTCGACGTCTTGGAGCCGCCCGTGGCCACCGAGTGCGAGATCTTGCTGGGCTCGATCGCCGCCAGCGACGGCAGTGCCGCGACGGGTTCGTCGGCATCCACCACACTGCCGCTGTCGCTCGCGTACGCGCGCGGCTTCCACTCCGCCACCGGGTACGCGATACTGACCACCTCGCCCCAGACCGAGGCCACGAACGCGCGCAGCGTCGCGTGGAGCTCGCTCGGGAACGCGCTGCGCAGCAGTGCAAACACCACCTGCTCGTCAAACAGCGCCGCGGCCTTGAGAAACGCGACCTGCGCCGCGACGCTGGCGACCGCGTCGTCGGCCACGCGGGTCTGCAGCTCGGCAATGTCGACCACCAGCAGCGTGGCGTTCTTGCTCGCGAGCTGCGCCTTGAACTCGTCCGTCTCGTCAATGTCGTCCACGGTCTTCCAGTTGGTGAACACCAGCAGCGTGCCCTGGGGCTTGACGCTGGCGGCCACGTCAAAGTCCTTGAGCAGCGCCGCGCGGGTCACGACCGTCACGTCAGCCTGCTCGACACCCTGCTGCAGGCCCGAGCCCACGCGGCCGGCGAGCGACACGCGCGCTTCGAGCGTCGCCACCGACCGTGAGACGCGCGTGGGGGCGCTGTGGGTCACCACGGCGTTCACTTGCGTGGACGGGTTCCGGTTCAGTAGTTGCAGCGTCGCCGCGTAGGTCGTCTCGAGCGCGTCGCCGCGCTGGCCTTGCTCGTCATAGCCCCAGAAAAGGTACTGCTTGGTGTACGCGTCTAACGCGTCCAGCTCCAGCGCGGTGCCGTAGACCACGTCCAACTGCGGGACCACGCTCGCGGTCTCGAGCGCCGCCTCGTAGAGCACCTCCGACTTGGCCACCACGAACGACCGACGCGTGGACGCGGTCGCCAGGTGGCGATAGACCGCGCGGCCCATCCCGAGCGAGAAACCAAAGTTGCGGAATACGCCGCCGTAAATGCCCGTGGCGACGGTCGGAGTCGACGCCGAGGCACCGTTCCAGTGGGGCGAGTGGAAAAACACCTGCACGTTCTGCGTGAGCAGCCCGCGCTGGAACGCAAACGCGCCAGTGGACATGTTCTCCAGCACGGCGACACGCAGCGTGGTCGCCGGCAGCGCTGCTGCGAACAGCGCGTGCGACCACGGGAGCAGAAGCCGCACCTGCACGACGCCCACCTTGTGGCCCAGCATCTGCTCGTACGCGACGGCTTCTTGGATCGCGGCCGTGGCCTCGCCCATGACCACCACCACGCGCTCGGCGTCGGGCGCGCCGTAGTACTCGTAGACCTTGTACTGCTTCTGGAGCACTTGGAACAGATCGTCCATCACGAGCTGCACGTGCTCGACCAGGTCGTGCGCGTCCACAGGTGCGATAGGTGCCGCCTGCTCCGTGTCGGCGAGCGTCTTGAGCGCCGCGGGCGCGAGCACGTGCAGCTTGGAGAGCTCGCGCGCGACGCGCGAGCCGTCGTAAAAGTGGACACACAGCTTCTTGAGACGCAGCGCCGCCACGTGCGCAACCACCGCGAGGTCGTGGAGCTCCTGCGGGTTGGACGAGTTGAGCAGCAGCGCACCGGCGTGCTGGAGCGCGTAGATCGACTCGTACGAGGAGCCGACCGCGAGGTCCTGGCGGATCGCCTCGCACGCCACGTGGAACACGGCGGGCGCGCGGCTCTGCGCGATCTGGAAAAGGTTGGGCAGGAACAGCGGCAGCGTTTGCGACGGCACGAGCGCCGCGGCCGACGAGCCAACGGCCAGCGCGCCACGCACGGCGTCGGCAGCACCGGCGCGGATCTGGAGCGTGGTCACGCGCGCGCGGGAGTCGCCAACTACGCTCGCATCGGGCTGGTTCGACCCGAGCAGCGGGTAGACGAAGACGCTGTCGCTGATGTTGGCGGCCACTTGGAGCACGGCGTCGGCGCCCGAGGCGAAGACCTCGCGACGCTCGAGCGCGCGGTAGGCGGTCCAGAGACCGGCGAATGCGGCGGCCGACCGCGACTCGCTGGCGTCGGCGTCGGCTTCGGAACCGCTGGACGCCGTGTCGACGTCGCTGATGACGAGCTCCTTGGGGCGAAACTGCTGGTGCTTGGCGCGGTAGCGGCGGTCGTGTGGCGAGGCAGAGGGGGACGAAGCGGCCGAGCTGGACGTGGAGGAGGCCTGGAGCCCCTCGGCCTGGAGCGCTGCTGGGGTCGCCATGTTCCGAAGCAGGTTTAGACGGATGCCGCAGTCGGTGAGAACGACTATGGTCGGCTGGGGACGCGCCTAAACTTTAGACGCGAGAGGCGGCATGGATGACATGGTGGTGTGGCCCATTGGCTCGTGGCCATAGAAGCGGAATGGAAGAGAATGCAGCCAATGAGCTGGGACGATTGGGGTGACAGGGTCTAAACTGAGAACGCGGATTGGTCAGTCGCAGATCCAATGAGCAGTTAGACTGAAGATGCATCAACCCATGTAGTCCAGAGACAGGACGATTGCTCAATCAAAACGACGTTTGACGGAACGTACTTAAATAGAGCGCTGTGGATCAAAGAAGCGGAACGAATCTACGTTTTTAAACCTTAACAGACCTGAAAAGAGGGATAGGAACACAATCCAAACGGGTAAGAACCTACGTTTAGAACGTATTTAGATCCCGATCTTTGGAGCGTCTGGTTCCACCGCCTTGATGAACTTGGCTGGGGTGCCTCCGTAGATGGTCAGCGGCGGCACGTCCTTGGTGACGACGGCACCAGCAGCGATGACAGCGCCGCGTCCGATGGTCACACCCGGGCAGATGACGACGCGGCCGCCCACCCACACATCTTCTTCGATGGTCACGGGTTTGCCGGATTCCAATCCGGTGGCGCGGGTCTCTGGATCCAGCGGATGCGTCGCCGTGTAGATGTGCACACCCGGGCCGAACATGGAGCGTGCGCCGATGCGCACCTCGCACACGTCCAGGATAAGACAGTCGAAGTTCATGTACACGCCGTCCGCCAGGTAGATGTTGCTGCCGTAGTCGCAGCGGAACGGCGCGCGGATTGTCACGCCGTCGCCCTTGGCGCCGAAGAGCTCACCGAGGAGCGCTGGGCCTTCCGCTGTGAACGCCGGTGTGGCGTTGAACTGGTCGGTTAGACGCCTCGCGCGCTTGAGCCCTTCCACGAGCTCGGCGTCAACAGTGTACAGCTCGCCGCGCAGCATCTTCTCCTTCTCGGAAGCCATCTTGTGTGTGCGTGATTGTTGGGGAAATTGTAAGTGGCTGGCAACCTGAGCGGCCGCGTGGTCATCGAATATCTTGGATAACGTTAGCGTGAAGTCTAAAATTTTGACTGACGTATGTGGGAAGCTACTGCAGTGCAGAGTACGTGAGCTGGTCGTTTGTCATTGGCTGCACCGCGGCCAATCGTGTCATTTCAAGGGCACATTGTTAAGTTCTTGTTTGATGGACTCCGTCATTTGAGTTGGAATTTTTAACTGGACCTGCAAGCAAGTTGCAGGCAGATTTCTGTGCGTGAACACGCGTTGAACATTGGCTTTGTTGACGCCAGGTTGAAGTGTAGCCAACAAATCGTAACACACTGTAAACGACCAGCCAAAACTTGATTCGGCTTGCTATTATTCATTTTTGCGGAGGTCTCAGTTCTTGGTCGGCATGGTCACTGGAATTGTGCGTGCGCTTTGGTGGATTGCTGGGTGGTCGAGCGAATGTCCAAGTGATGGTTAGTGTGAATACCACGCGCCAGGCTGATGTTGAGCTGGAGCAATTCACTTTTTAATTACTGCATTAGATTCCCCTTTATTTCCCTACCACTTTTCAGCTCCAGAATCACGCCAAATCATGCCTAGAACGCCCGGTTGTCACTTTCTTCGACAGCCTTGATGAACTTGGCCGGATTTCCAGCGTAAAACTCCCTGGGTGGCACGTCTTTAGTCACGACACTGCCAGCTCCAACGACCGCGCCGTCGCCGATCGACACTCCGGGCAGCACAATCGCGTTGCCGCCGATCCAGACATCGTCGCCGATCGTGATAGGCTTTGCGAACTCGAGTCCGTCCGCGCGCATCTCCGGATCCAGTGGATGCGCCGCCGTATAGAGTTGGACGCCATCCGCCAGTCGCGAGCGCGCGCCGACGCGGATCTCACAGCCATCGAGAAAGACGCAGTTGGCGCCGAGAGCAGCGCCGTCGCCGAGGTGGATATTCCAGCCATAGTCGCAGCGGAACGGCGGCTCGACCACCACACCTTCGCCCACGGAGCTCAAGAGTGCGTGCAGAACTGCGGCGGCCTCGGGCGACTGGGTCGGAGCGTCGTTGAGTCTCTTGACCAGGCGCCGCGCGCGCATGAACTCGTCGATGAGCGTGTCGTCGAGTCGGTAGAGCTCGCTGCGCACCATCTTCTCCCGCTCGGTCGCCATAGTCGCGTCTAAACTCAACGTGTGGTCTCTTTCAAGTGGACTAAAGAAATACTCTAAGAATGTTGGCGGTCCTCGGATCTGGATAGCCCTCCCCAGATGTGCAGAATCGTCACTAAAATGAAAATGACGTTTCACCCAATCACTGGACGAACAAGGTTGAAAAACAGATCGACAACCTTTTCCGATCATGTCAAAAGTCTATTAAGTCACTCTTTATTTGGTTAGTCCTTCTCTTCGTGCTCAGATTTAGTGGTGATAGTCCACTAGGAATAAGGTTGCAAATTTCTGCAAGGCAACACATCGAAACGACCAAACACTCCAATTATAAAAATCAACTCAAATATCCGATTCCCCTCAGTCTTCACTATCTCTTCGAACCTCACTCAGTTGCAACTCTCTCTCTCTCTCTCCTTCTCTCTCTCTCTCTCTCTTTCTCTCTCTCTCTTTCTCTCTCTCTCTTGGCTCCAACTCACGCGCTTGTACTAGTCTTCTCGATCTTCTTGATGACCTTAGCCGGATTGCCCGCGACCACCACCATCGGCGGCACGTCCTTGGTCACCACGCTACCCGCGCCGATCACGGCGCCGTCGCCGATGGTCACGCCCGGCAGAATGATGGCGTTGCCTCCGATCCACACGTCCTCGCCGATGGTCACGGGCTTCCCGTACTCGAGTCCGCTCGCACGGACCTCTGGATCCAGCGGGTGGGTCGCCGTGTAGATCTGGACGCCCGGCGCTAGCAGCGAGCGCGCGCCAATTCGGATCTCGCACACGTCCAGCAGCACGCAGTTGAAGTTCATGAACACCTTGTCGCCCAAGTAAATGTGCGCGCCATAGTCGCAGCGGAACGGCGGCTCGATCACGACGCCTTCGCCCGCCACGCCCAGCAGCTCCTTGATGGCGGCGGTCGCCTCGGGCGAGTAGCTCGGCGCGTCGTTCAGCTGCTTGACGAGGCGACGCGCGCGCTGCAAGTCGCTGATGATCTCGGCGTCGACCGTGTACAGCTCGCCGCGCAGCATCTTCTCCTTCTCTGTGGGCATGGTGGCTGGTGGCGGAAGATTGGGGTCTATGCTAAACCGAGCTTCTAAGGGAATGACCCGCTCATGTGCGACTCAAAAAAACAAAAAAACATCGCTGTTGGCTTTTGAACTGAAATCTTCATCAACTTTGGTCGAAAAAACGTGTTTTGCCCAATCAGAGCGATAGACGAGAGCAAAAATCAAAGGTTGAAGTTCCACTATGATTATGGGAGTCGATCCTGTCGAGTCCTGAAAGTACACTACACAACATGGTGGATCAAATACTGAAATTTATTGGTAAATAGATAAGTTAGCGGCGACGGCTACCGTGCACTTGCACGAGCTGTGCCATGCCGTTGTCGGAATGCGCTGCGAAGTGGCAGTGCGTGAGAATGCGGCCGACCATGTGGTCGCGCGGCGTGAAGCGGATCTGCGTGTTGGTGCGGTAGAGCGGGATCGTGTCTCGCCACTCGCCCACGGCAAACAGCAGTCCGTCCGGGTCGAGCGTGTTGTCCACGCGAGTGATCTGGAAGTGCGAGCCGTGCATGTGGAACGGGTGTGTCATCGCGTGGCAGCTCGAGTGCATGTGATTCTGCGTCTTCTCCGCACTCTTCTTCTCTTGGTATTGCTGCTCCTGGGTCAGCATCTTGTTCATCGTAAAGTCCAAGTTGCTGCGGTGGTCCATGTCGTCGTGGTTGATGTCCGCGCACTCGCGGCCGTGGCCTCGGACCGAGAGCTCCCACTCTTGCGGCTCGTCAATGTACATCGAGTAGTTGACGAAGCTGTGGCTGAACTTCTGCTTGTTCACGCCGTAGTTCATCTCGCCACGATCCATCCACACGGAGAACTCGTAGTTGTACTTGTTTTCCTCGTCGATCTTGCCCGTGAGCTGCGTCGCGTCGTCCATATACACCGGCACCTTTGGCAATTGCGTCGGTAAGCTCATCTCAACCAGATCATCACCAAACACACGCAGCGACACGATCTTCTGGGACGGCACGCGGTGGCGGTTGACCATCCCAAGCAACTGGCTGCGCTTGGGACTCGCCTCGGTCTCAATGAAGAACGTGCCCGTCTCATTGCAGCGAATTCCGACGTCTGCTCGGCTGCCTGGCGGCAGCACGATGACCTCTTTCATCGACGGCGACTTGATGTAGATGCCATCGCGTGAGATGATGTGCATTTCACAGCCCGGCGCGACAATCTCGGCAACGTTGTTGGGGATGGCGTTGATGTAGCGAAGGCGCTTGAGCTCGCCTGGCTTCATGTGGAGTTCAGGCAGGTACTGGCCGTTCACGTAGACGTGGAGGAGCGACGTGTCGTTCAGCGGCGAGTTCTTGTCGACGCGCAGGTTGATCGGGAACTCGTCAGCCTCACTGTCGTCCTCCGAGTCCTCCATCTCGTCGCTACCCATTTCCATGTCGTTCATGGTCTCGGACTTCCCGGCCGCAGGCGCTGGAGTGTTCATGCCGTCCATGCCCATCCTCATCATGTTGTCGCCACCTGGATAATTGTTCTGTAGCGCGTGGACGATGTTGTCGTGGATGTTGTGGCACTTTTCCACGCAGATGCCCTGCAGGATGAGCACGTGGTCCTCCATACTGGCGATCTCTTCCGGGAAATTGCCCGGACGGTCGGCGACGATCAGCGCGCCGGCCATGAGACCCGACAGCTGCGTGTTGACGAGCCCGTGCGAGTGCGGATGGTACCAGAACGTTCCAGGTGGGTGGTCGGGGCGGATCTCATACTCGTAGGTGCGCTCACCACCGGGGGCGATGCTCTTCATGACATTGTCGTGGTGACCTCCTGGCGGCACATGCTATGGAACAATAGACACAATGTCAGAACAATCTCTCTCGCGATAGAACATGTTCTACGCGGACGCACCATGCCGTGGACGTGGAGGTTGGTCAGGTTGGCGCCGCCTTGACTGAGTTGGTTGCGCACGTGGACCACGAGCTTGTCGCCCGGACACACTTTGATGGTCGGCGCTGGGATGCGGCCGTTGTACGTGCGCGTGTTGAAGCCCACATAGCGGCTCTCGTATCGACCGACTTGCACAGTCAGGTTGACGTGCAGTTCGCTGGCCACGGTTTCGCGCACGAGTGGACGCTTGCGCGCGCCGCCCTGAACAAAGTGGGCGGTCATCTCGTTCCAGCGCTGGACGCACGGGGACTCGAGGAGCTCGGGCTGCGCGAGCGGCAGATAGTCATCGTGGGCGACAGCGACGTGGGAGCCGGCGAGCGCGGCCAGCAGCAGCGCGAGTGTGCGAAAAGGCACGTTCATTGTAGGCATCAGATCGGTAACTGACGGAACTCTTGCTGCATTCCTCTTCCGTCAGTTCTCTGTTGATCGTCTTGTTGGTTGATCCGAGCTGTTGATCCGGGCCACGCAGTCCAACTTTTCGCCGCAAAAAGGCGCGAATGACGTCCAGATGGCAGTGCCAGATGGAATTGCGGCTTTGGAGCGGAAACGGCCCAGATGGCTACTTTGGGATGTGAAGAGTATATCAGCCAATTAGATTAGTTAAATAATTCTTTTCACCAATAGGAAGTTGTGAACGGACCTTTGTAGCGCGGTGATCTGCGGAACAGAGAGTCGGTGCAGAGGTGTGCCACTTGGTGAAGCAGACTCTGCTGCACAGAGAATCAATTCCAGACGATGAATCATCCCCTTCATGATGATCCGTCTTGATCATCGCCATGAAAGACTGTTTCACGATTGATAAGGGAAGAACAACTTAAAAAGAAACTCTTTGGATCCACATTGTCATCCTCTTCAAACACTCATGATGATCAGAAAATGAGGGCCAGCCACCAACCGAACGACTCACTTCTACGAGAGTAGTAAAGAAAAAACACCAAACTTGTGTACACAAGTTTGGTGTACAGAGTGAGGCTGAATCAAATCCAGTCACACAAGCAATCAAATACTTGAGCCGTGGGCCAAGAAGCCTTGATGGGTTAGATCATGTCGCTGCTCGAACTCTTGACCAAAATTGATGTGAGCCAGCTTTTACAGCCAAGGAACCAACTCCGGTCATTTTGGGCGGTGGGCTTCTACATGAATCTGCATCCTTTCACTCAGACATGATGGTGTCTCAGCCACGGCGCAAATTCAACCATCCATGCTTCCGAACATCAGAAACATCGGGTGGATGGTCCGGTCGGTCAGAGTATGGGCAGAGCTGGAAGATCCCTGGACATAACGGTTGGGCAGACCCGAGATGAGCAATTTACGCTGGAAGCCCAAAGCATGCCACAGTCGCGAGTGTGGGTTCCACGTCTCAGAATCGCTATCCATTTCTTCTCAAAGGCCATGCAAGCTACTTGACCTACGTTAAGCAGTCGGAGCAATATGCATGCCCAACGTCAGCCTCCCGATGCAACCAGGAATCCAGATTCCAGGTCCTGGACGCGGTCTCCGTATACCGTCAGGCAGCTTGTCACGAAGTGTACCCATGTTGAAGTGATACACCAGTTGAAGGGATGCAGCATCCGTGATATCATCCTTCGAAGTTTCAATTTGCCGCGATCCCGCTAAATTAGTGGGGCCAAGTTGATGCAGCGCCTGTTGTGACGAGATCAACTGCACACCAGTCACTTGCAATATCATAGCTGACAACACCATCATGATGATGATGTTGTTCGACCGAGTAGATCGTTGTTAGGCCGAGTTGGTCACCCGCGAGAATGGCGACAACGAGACTGTATGTCCGGAAACTCAGGATTTGCCACCAATCTTCTGGGCAGTTCGACCTCCAAGGTGGTCTCGGCCTCTACCGCACCCTACGCTATGGCATTCCATTTATCGTCTTCAGTTCTGTATTCGCGCCGCTCTGAGCCAGGTGGTCGTGTCGACCTTAGGACGAGTTCGGTTAGAATTAGACCACAGTCCAGTTGCCACCGGATTCAGAATGGGTAAAACCTCATGTTTATACCTAAAACCTCGAGATAGATTTTTCCGTTTTCTTAGATTTTCAGCTTTGGGTTCGGTTCTCACACAATCTCTCAACTCAGAGAGAGTGATGGTCGTTTTGTTCCTCGTCTGTTTGTTTGTGGGCAGAACGCCACATACCGCTGGACACAGCGACATTTCCCACTGCCCAAGTCGCCGCATTGGAGAGACATCCACAATTTCCACTGCTCTAACGCACTGTGACGAGTCACCACGCGCCGTGAAGCTGATCCGCTATCCCCCAGTACCTTCCGCAGCGCAGTAGCTGCTCAGCCGTGCTTCTTGTGCGTCAGAATCGCCCGGAAACCCCTTCAAATCTCGTCCCCAAAATGCGCGACAAGACGGATCGATTCGGAGGCGTGGCGCTGTCCCCAGGCCGCGACGAGCCGCTGCTGCAGCCTGGCTCGCAGTCGCTGGACACGCTGGCGTCGCCGACCGTGTCGCTCACGCTTTGCGTCGTGTCGGCCACGGCGCTGCGGCCCATGCAGAAGGGCATCTCGAGCAACGCCATGTGCGAGATCTCGCTCGTCCTGGACGACGGCGGGCCGCGCCACCAGCAGACCTATCACTCGACCGGCGACCCGCACGTGGACCGCAAGCGGAAAGACAACCGCAGCCGTAGCAACAGCCACCCGGCTCTGTCCGTCTCCGGCGGCGTCGTCGCCAAGACCTTCAAGACCAACGTCGTCCGCACGTCGCTCAACCCGATCTGGAAGATGGACGTGGATTTTGGAGACTATAACGCCGACAGCGTCATTGGCGTGCTGATCGTGGTCAAGCACATTGAGAAGATGGGGCTCATCAAGCGAGACATTGGCCAGGTGCTGATCCCGATGCGCGAGCTGCTCGAGTTGAAGACGGTACGTGTGGTCCTCTAGTCTTGTGGTCATTGCTGAAACTGACCGTGGTGAATTGATGTGGGCAGCAACCAACTCGAGAGCAAATCTTTACCCTGGAGGCGACGGACGAGATCAACGCCAGAGAAGCCCAGGAGGTTGGTCGTTGCTCGTCTACTCTGGGTGAATGCTGGATGAACGATTCTAACGAAGAGTTGAATCTATCAGGGTATCAGCAACCGCAAGTACGGCAAAGTCACGGTTCGTTTCAACAGCTACGGGCTCACGCAGAGCGCGCAAACAAACTACACGGGCCTGATGACTGAGGGCCAGGACCTGCGACCGACTGCGTTCTCTGACGGCAGTGTCACCCACGAGGACGAATTTACTGGCGCTCAACGCAGCTCCGGGGCGCACGACATCCAAGCTGAAGTCAAGAAACTTCAGTCGTTCCACCAAAGCAAGCCCGTGCCTGGAGAAGTATGGTACGCGATCCAGTCGCAGTGGATCACCAACTGGCTACTGTTTGTATCCAAGCACCGCGGCAAGTCCCAGTACAATCCCGGCGAGATCGATAACATGACGCTCCTCGCCGACGAACTTCCTGACGGCGTGTTCGTTGTGCGACCGAACCTCACGATCAAGAAGGACTTCCGGATGATCAACAAGCGCAGCTGGGAATTCTACGTGTCCCTCTACGGAGGCGGTCCGGCCATCGAGGTGCCGGTTCCTAAGGATTGTCCGGATACTGCGCAGTGGCTGGCCACACTGCGACTCGAAGAGGCCTCCCGTGTGGGCTCGGGCTATTTCTCCTCGGATGAGTCTGAGGATTGAACACACCCACGCTTTGTGAGTCATGTGTTCTGTTATTAGGTTAGGCTTCTTTACCAATTCTCCAGTGAATCGTGTCCGCCACCGATCTCAGCAGTCGAAATGAGGCTATGTTGTTATTTAATACCTATTAATCCTAAGTGCTCGGCTATTCTCTCTCCTCTCACGCGTTCTTGGGCGTTGTGACACATTCAAAGTTGGCTACAACACACTCGTAACGCATTCTATGCGCCTGGTGGTGCGATAGCTCGTGACGGTCGTCGTTTCCTCAGTTCCTTGTCGATCTCGCCGTCCATGTCCAGGTCTAAATCGCCGAGCTCGACCTCCAACGCCGCCGTCGAGACGAAGTCCGCGGAGCTGTTGCGAGGGCGCAGGATCGTCCGGCGCAGGCGATCGGTGGAGCTGCGTCGTCGGATCAGCATGTCACGCTTAAACTTCTGGAACGAGGCGACTGCCGACACCTTGGAGAAGGTCGACTTGGCCTCAGGCAGGTACGCCGCCTTCCCCGCTTGGATACAAAGGGCATTGCACCGCAGAAAAAAGTTGCGCCAGAAGCTCAGCTCAGCGATAGTTAGCGGGACCAGAGAGCTGTGCATCTCGCGGAGACTGGGATCGCACAGCAGCAGCTCCTTTGCGATGTCGGAATATCTCTGCTTCAACAAGACTAGTGGTCAGGTGTGGGTTCGAGCGACTAACCGAGCAGAGCGCGTGTGGCTCGCTTTCGCACCGCAAACTCGAACAAGTGTTCCTCCTCGCCACCCGGGTTCTCGAGAAACGTGTTGCGGAACGCGGTCAGTTCGAGGATCTTGTGTCGCATCTCCAGGTCATCAACGACTTGTCCGTCCTAATGGCCATCATCCGTTGGTCGGAAGCTACGTTATCCACAAAAAAGTTTAGACGCGGCTACGACCACGCCCTCACCTCGCTCGCTGTCTGCCACGGCAGCAAAGGTGCCGAAGCGAGCACTGAGTCGGAAGTGGTTGCTTCTTGCTCGCCATCGATAGACTCGCTTCTTGGACTCGCCTCGCTTTCCGTCTAAAGTTTGGTTAGTTTTAGTCCATCTCACCAACAACAACAAAATTGCCCACCTCTTCCACGGTCCTGGCCTTGGATCTCGGTAACAAGCTTAGTCGCCCAGCGCGCGAGGCGAGCGTACTCGCTGCGCGCACAAAAAGGCCTATCGTGACGAACGCATTTAACCGTCAGATAGACCAGTGGTTAGACCCCATGCCTGCAATCACGGAGCCGCACTCACTCGCGCGCGGCGCCGTCGCGACGCTCTGGAACTCGTCTTCGTCCTCCACAAAAATGGATTTTTCTTCGCGTGGCGAGCAGTTTTGTTCTGCCTTTTCACCGGTCGCCACTGTCTCCACCTCGGGTGCCAGTGCCGTCGGTGTCGCCAGCGCTTCCGCCATTTTGATTCCTGTTCTGAACTACAGAGATAGCGTGGTTGCCGTGGCTGACGCGGGTGCGCGCGTCGCAGACAGGCGACGGGCACACATCCAATAGAAGACGGTACACTAATGTAGTAGATTCAAAGAAATAGCTGCTCCGACTCGATTCTCCTGGGCAAGTGTTTAAAGGTAAGACTCGGAGGTGGTGGTTTTGGTGGACTCGTGGAAGGGATACGTCGCGACTCCTTTAGACGCGGCTAACGATGGTCTATCTGCTGGTCTAAACCGCTGCGACTCGCTGGTATATTTGACAACGAATCAAAAGTTGCTCCTCCAGCGTGGCTCATGTGATACCAGAATGGGATACCACTCGGCTTCACTGATTGGCCATATTCCACTTAGAAGAGAACCCAATGCCCACTTCGGCTGGCTTGCAAAGTTCCAGCGAAGGGTCCAGTGACTCTCCCGCTGCTTGTTCCTCACTCTGTTCCATCGGTGAAGGTTAATCGAAATGGTGTCGGCCACCAACGTCCTCACCGCCGCCGCGCTGCTGCTCGCCTCCTCCGCCGAGGGCCTCGGAACGAGTGCGACCCTTTGTGTACTCTTTCTCGTCTCATCTAGACGTCGATACTGACATGGTATGGTCCAATTTGCGTTTTCGCTTAGACTATGAGCATGATGGCAAGACGACGTACTGCTGGGCGATCCCGCGGCGCACGAGCGAGACTAAGCTCACGGAGGCCGACCGCACGACGGCGTACTCGACGCGCGCCGAGTGCCCCATGGCCATGACGCTCACGCTGCCCGGCACCTCGTTCACCGCGTTCGACCCGGTCAACATCACGTGGAGCGTGCAGGTCGACTTTTCCGGACCGGTGAACGCCATCAACAACACGCGTCTATACTTTGGGCCTGACAGCACGGGCCGCGCGGCCCAGATCGTCCACTCTAACGTCCACTCGTGCGTGTTCGGCACGGGCTGCGACCCGTTCAGCGACGGCGAGCAGCTCGTGGACAAGACTGTCAACAAAGTGGCCAACTTCACGGACAACAAGGCCACGTTCGATGACACACTCCAGTTCCCGACACCTGGCGAGTACTCGGTGCTCGCGCACATCATTCTGCCCAACTTCAACTCGTCGAGCCGTTTTGATTACGCGGTCTACACCAAAGTGACGGTCCGCGGGGCCAGTGCGGCCACAGCCTCGCCTACGGCCGACGTGGAGACCTCGGCGCCGTCCACTGCTGACACCACTAGCGAAAGCAGCAGTGGTCTATCCTCGGGCGCGACGATCGGTATCGTGATCGGCGCCGTCGTGGTCGTGGTTGTGCTTGCGGTCGTCGTCGTGATGATGCGGCGCCGCAAAGGCAACCAGAGCACCGGGTACACCCAGGCACCGATCCACGACGGCACGGGCACCAGCGGTGGCGGCGGCGGCGGGCTCAAGCACTCGGACGTGACCAACACCAACTCGACCTCGGGCTTCCAGTCAGCATGGGGCGGCCAGGGCGACCAACGACCAACACACGTCGGACTCGACAACACTGGCTACTCGAACGCGTCGTCGAACCACTCGGCCCAGTACGCGGCGCCGTCCGTGTCGGACGTGCGTCCGAGCGACATGAACCAGTTCTCGAGCTCGATGCACCAGCCCGACATGTCGGCGTCGGCGTACTTTGGCAACTCGCAGCCGGCGCCCGGCGGCCGCAAGAAGCGCGTCGACAGCGACGTCGAGTTGTAGTTTTCTTCCAATTGAGAATGAGGAAGACGGGTTTTGGTTGGTGCTTCGATGCTAGTATACAGTCGCCACAGCACGCCGGTTTTGATCTCGACTGCGTGCTGGAGTCGTGCGTGTATGTTATGTTGGACAGCATGCCTCGGAATTGATGATGAAATTGATGTTCTGATGATAGTAATGAAAGCTCCCATGAGCAACCAAAAGGATAGGAGCAATGCATCGCTTGTCATTGTCATGGAGATCGATCGCATACATCCCATCGAGTCGAAGGCCACTGTGAGACCTGGCTGGTCTTGGACGTAAGCGACCAGATTCACCAAGTCAGTGCCGCCGTCACTCGTCGCTTCGACGTCCGCTTGACGCACTTCGTACCCGTTGTAGCTCAAGAAGCCCAGGTACAAGTCGCTCATCGTGATTCCAATGGGGAAGGCTTGGCCCGTGATCATGCTGGTGTAGTTGATACGGAACTCATTCAGTCGTTCCTTCCCACCCACTGGGCGGGCTGCATCAAACTCGGCGACCACGGCATCGTAAGAGCCAAAGTCTGGTCGTGGTTGGGCTAGAGTAGCCAGGTTCCCAGGAATGGACGAAAGATTGTTGGCTGGGTCGGCGATGGCGCTCCTGATGAGCACCCACATTGCGGCCCCAGGGATCACGCTGTTGGGGCAGCGATAGTAGAACAGCGCACCAGTTTCGACAGCCGCAATCGAGCAAATCCCGTGAAGAAGAATATCGTCGCATCGCTGGATCCCGCTGCCGTGAAATTCTGGTGTATCTGGAAACTCTGCCCTAAGCCTCATGATCGCAGCGTCGGGGTCAGGTGGAGCGACGCGGCCGTGCGACACCAGGGGGTGGTGCTCGTCCACGAACCGCAACTCTCCGCCCATCGAGGCCGCAAAAACGTCAATTCTGAAGGGGCCAAGCTTTGAGAGTCCAAAGAGACCTTCGGACAGCGAGATATGCCAGGAGCCGTTGTCGGGCGGCGCGAAGCGGCGCGTGATCTTGAGTTGGCGCTGCTGACGACGCTGCGCCTCGAAGAAACAGGAGGCGAAGAGCGCTTCGAAAGAATTGGGAGGTGGGCTGCGGTGGCATGGTGAGGAAAGACGGTGAATGGGCCGGATCGTTGCAACAACAACAAAAAATCTCACCCAACCTCAAGCTGGGAGGGGCTTAAAGATTGAGTGAGTCACTACGAGCAGCTCATCTGGCGGGCAACATTCGCCCATTGGCGCGAGCAGCGCCTGCAGGCCGCCTCGGTCTGTTAGAAACAGTATTACATGTCGAAGATAGCCTAGAAGTGATTGTGGCTTACAAGCGCAGCCTAAATAGTGCACTTCAATTTATCATCATCAAGCAGCTCATCTTGAACCTTGCGTTCGTGGGTCTGAGTGATGGTCGTTCTACTTAATCAATACAACACGATTTGGCCCCGAAAGAAATTGCTGGCCATCATCATGAACATGATTCTGCCGTTCCGAGGGTTTATCGGCGACATTGCTCAAACGAGTCCACGAATGTCTCCCGACTATCCGACCATTTTCGAAGGGGTTTGTCTCTAGCGATTCCAAGAGTTGTTCACAGAACCAGAGGCTCCGTCTACCAAGCTGCCGCGTTTATTTGGTCACGAGACCAAGTTCAATGCGTTTGCAAGTGACGTCCAAAGCCGTGGAAATCCAGGTGGACAACGTGCACGGTGTCTGTGGTTCCCCAGCGCGGACGAGGTGGTGTCAAGCATAACCTATTCGTCAGCGCAGGACGAGAGCGTGACCATGGAGTATCAGCGAACCCCGTGATTGGCCAAAGCTTCCTGAGCGGCGTGTTTCAAACCCTGTCTACTTTTTGCTGAAAAATATACGCTCTATTCTCTTTGATCTCGACCACCCTGATCTGCAATTAGCCAGAAGCAACCAATACAAAGGAGTTTGTTTTAAGGTTGGTGGTGAGATGATTTTTGCTGTTCAGAGCGAACGCCGCGTCCGGTCAACGTCGTTGCTACAATTCCAGCGGTTTGGCGAATTGAACCATTGGACTAAAAAGATATTGGATAAAAGATCTCGCAACCAGGTAGTGGCCGGCTGATGGGGGCTGCTACTACTATACTTCAAAGTAGGTTGAAAACATAAATATATATTGTTGCAACTGCTGGAATTGCTGCTCCTGCTGGACTTGTTGTTGGCATGGCTGGTGCTGCTGTTCTTTGTTGTTGCTGCTGCTGCTGCTGCTGCTGTGGGTCTTTGACACGGCACAGCCCGAACCGCTCGAGCTCAAGCTGTTGAAACTTTCTTGAAAAAATACTCTGGAACGCAAAAACGTTTTTAATTGTTTTATCAAAACCCTTGTTACGTCTCAAATGGTTTTTGAATAATTTCATATATTTAATTATAAAACAAATCGAAAATGAAAAAGTATAATTGGACAGAATTGTCGGAGATCCTGCTTTTAGACAATTTCAGGATTTTGAGCGCGAACACAGCAATGCAGAACACAGTTGGGTTTAAGCCAAACTATGTTCTGCGTTGCAGTGATAATGATGGTCATTTTTTAAATTGACCATCATTATCAGACAAATGCTAAACTGGGAATTCCGCACGCTCCAAGATTTGGAATGCTGACGGTCTTCTTTGGACATTCGGAGCGGAAAGCGAACAGTCTCTCTGCACCTTCGAATCAGCAGTCGTCAACCGGAGCTGAAACTGGCGTGCTGTACACTCATTCCGTAAGAATGGTGGGGCCACTGAACCTCCTTTGCGGACCATTTGGCTGCATGTCAGCGCCTGCATCAAGATACTGCGCCCGTCGGCCGATGACGCGGCACATAGTTCATTAAGGAAGACATGTGAGATCCTTGACCATGAGTACAAACGAAACTTGACGATTTGAATCTAGTTGTCGAAATGTCCATGAACAGTCCGAGAATTAGATCAACTTTCTATCGTCTCTGCCACCCCCGTGTCCGCAAATCCATGTGGAGAATGTGGCGGCAGCTAGTCCCTAACCCTAGCAAACATCCTCCAAGCAGATGAACACGAAGTCGCCACGTTGTAAGATGCAAAATGGATATAATTGGATGAAATCACACAGTCGAACATGGAATTGGCTTGGAAGTCTGGTTTTCGGCTCTGAACACCCCGAGCCCTGATTGGAGCAATCTCTAAAATCCTGAATTACTCAATATACTGGCACAATTCCTCACTCTCCAGGCGACTGACGGTTGGGCGTCGAGTCGACAGCAGGTCGAGCTTTCGCAACACTGAACAGTAATACATGCATAAGTAGCGGCGACGCCACGAGACGACTGGCGCCACAGTTGAGTGAGTGAGTGAGTCGACCCGCTGGCTGGCGCGTCCATACTCCATCCACGCCCCACGTCCGATTAGTTCGACAAAAGCCACCACGATTGGGCCAACAGCCAGGAGCCCGACTGCGCGACAACGCGACCTTGGACAGTCACTGTACAGTTCCTTCTTTTGTTCCGAAGAGCGAGTGGTGTGCGGTCAGGTCCGGATAGACCGGCTAGCCGTAAACGCGCACAGTCGAGAACATTTCGTCCCTCTGGCACTGGTCAGACGCGACTAACGGCGTAGTTTAGACGATGAGCTCCCCGATCGAGAAGCTACACGACCGCGGGCTGCGACGGATGCGGCGGCGGACAGCGGCGACTGGCACGCCCCTGCGCGCCGCGCAGAGCGAGCACAGGCCGCAGGCCAAGCGGCGGTGGATTGCGTCGACGGCGGTGTGCGTCGTGGGCGTGATGGCGGCGGCGCGGATGCCCCTCGGCCCCATGGCCGACGCGGCCGAGATGGTCGCGTACTCCAACGGCGTGACGTACTGCTGGCAGGTGGGCGGCTCGCTGTACGCGAGCGACCTCAACCACTCGATCTCAATCCAGCAGGCGACCGACAACGAATGTCCGCTGACGCTCTCGCTGGATATTCCCAACGACTCGTACTTTGTGGGTGAGGCGATCCAGCTCACGTGGACGGCGACTCTGCGCCGCGACTCGTCGGGTGTGTTCTCGACCAACGCGTTCGGAGTGGAAGAGCTCTTCGTGGCGCAGGACCGGGTCTCGCAAAAGCAGTTCGAGATCGTGTACTCGCGCCTCGAGTCCTGCGAGGCCGGCGCCACGGACTGCAACCCTGTGAACGGCCACACAGATCTGGTCGCGAATGTCGCCAACAAACCAGCCAACTTTTCGTCGGCGGGTATCGCGCCGTTCAGCACCAGTCGCATCGCGTTCTCATCGTCGGGCAATGTAACTCTAGTGGCCCATTTGATCCTTCCAGGCGAGGACCCGGACCAGAAGCGCTACGACTTTGCCTTGTACAAGACCATCGCAATCAAGGAACGACCAACTCTGTCGCCCGTCCGGAACGAGTCCAGCGAGAGCCAGAGCCAGATCAACGCCAGCAGTGCGGCCGACAAGAAGGGGCTCTCGACCGAGGTCATCGGCATCATGTTTGTTTGCGGCATGGTCGCAGTCGCTCTCGTCGCTGTGGGCTTCGTCATGATGAAGAAGAGCAAGGCGCCACCTTGTGTGGAGAAAGGTCCGGACGCCGCCATGGATGCCGACACCAGCACCACCGATCTCGACGACGAGTTCGCCATGCTAAGCAACGAAGAACGGATGATGCAGTCGCAAGTGGGGCGTTCCAAGCGCAAAGGCTTCTTGTCCGCAACTAGCGGAGGGGGGCAGCTCAGCATGTTTGAGGAAAGCCGAGCCAAGGCCAAGGGCGAAGCGCCGCTTCCGTTTGTGGGCAAGTCGACCTCGAGCCAAAGCCACGATCGCAGGGATATCGCCGTCGACGACCACATGGTCGATCCAAGCAACCCGTCGTCGATGCGTCAGCACGGACTGTACATGGAGATGCCGGCGCCCATGACTGGTCCGCGACCGTCGCGCACCACCGCCTCGAAGATCTTCTACAACGATATTCACGAGGATGAAATCGTCGGTAGCAAGTCCAACCGACGGAACGATCCACGTGCACAGTCAAGCACGTCGAGCATGTCGTCGACGATGAATCCGTTCTCGGTCGCCCGCGACCAGTCGGCGAGGAGGCCCGTGCACAGCGTTGCTGACCGCCTGGCCAACGGCAGTGGCTTGGGCAGCGCCCCAGTCGACGACGCATGGCGCGTGTCCACAGAGCTCACATTCGACGATCTGCGGCCTTCCGCCGACCTCGGTCCAGCGCTCACAATGGATGATTTGTTCGAGAGCAAGCAGCTGCAGCGGAAGAACCGAGCCTCGAAGGCGGTCTCCGACGTCTCGGAGAAATGAGGCGGCTCTCTCCACGGGAAGAACAGCTGCAAGTAGTACCAAGCCTAGCGTAGGTGATAACGTGTAATCTAAAAAGATGTGCCCCTTATACGGATCGAAACTTGGAGACGGCGTCCTCGCCGTGTGCTGGATGCATGCACTCAACGGAGTCCATATGGTATTAGTCCGAACTAGCTTAGTATGATACGACAGTCACAAGACGAGACTAAACTGGAGTGGATCCACTAGGGCTAGGCATGGTGGGCGGATGATTGGCTGCCGACTAGGAGCAACCGGCCTTGAAGCGACGCAACAGAGGAGGAGATAAGTAGACCATTACGAAAGTATCAACAATGGTGAAGGGATCGAAGGCGACCAAGGCGACGCGTGCGGCGGCGGCGGAGCCCGCGTCCGCCCCAGTGAAGGTGCTCAACGACGATGAGCTAGAGCAGAACTGGGCGCCCGAGGGTGTGGCGGTCGCATCTGACGACGACGACGTGGTATCGCTCGGCAGTGAAGACGAGTTGGACGACGACGACGCCGAGCTGGCTGGCGTGATCAAGCGCGGTCGCGACGACGACGACGACGAAGTCGCAAACGACGACGGCGCTGATACGTCCATGGCTGGCGAGGACACGCCCGCAGCCAAGAAGCAGAAGACTAAAGCGGTGCGTTGACTATGGTGAAGCAACTTGGGTCTAAACTGATCGACGACAAAAACTAACCACGACGATTTAGACCAAGCAGGAAAAGCCCAGCAAGGGTTTGCAGAAGATGACAGCTGCTGAGCACTTTAAGCTCGTCAACGATGTGTACACCAAGCACCGCGGCGGGCAGATGACCACGCTGGAGCTCGCTGAGGGTTTAAACGGTACCTAACCACGTGGTGGACGTCGCCAGCATGCTCCCCCAATAGTCTAACCCAGCGCTTTGCACCATAGAAACCCACTTTATAGCTCCCGAGGGCCTGGGCAAGCACACCTTGCCTAACTTGGGTCTATACATGCGCCACCTGCAGCCGTCGTGGAAGAAAGACTTCCGCAACCGCGACTGGCGCTATGACAAGAGCCCGCGCTTCCTCATCATCTCGGCGTCCGCGCTCCGCGCCGTGGAGCTGCTCAAGCACTTTGGCTCGTTCCAGTGCAAAGTGGCCAAGCTCTTCGCCAAGCACATGAAGATCCAGGACCAGGCCGACCAGCTCGAGCGCATGTTTCTGCCCATCGCGGTCGGCACGCCCGGGCGCGTCAAGGCGCTGCTCGAGATGAAGGCGCTGTCGCTCGAGCACACGCGCCACGTGATCGTCGACATGGAGAAGGACAAAAAGTCGCTCACGGTGCTGCAGCTCAACGATACGGTCAAAGACATGATGGATCTGATCGAGTACCACTTCCTGCCGCTGCTCAACAAGCAGAAGCTGAAACTCGTGCTCTATTAGGGTTTTTTTGTTTTTGTTTTGTTTTGGTAACTAAGAATGCAATTCCTCCCAATGACGACAACGACGGTCGATGAGTTTGGTTTGGTCGTGTGGAGGATCAAGTCTACGTGTAACTTACTGTACTGCGCCTGCGACCGCTCGCTCGCTCGCGGGCGGTGCTCATTTCTGGCTGGCTAGTGTGTGGTGGAAAAAACCCATCAAAAATGCTGATTCAAAAAGCTCAGGCACTTCTCGAACGCGACGAACGTGATCGCGTTGGCAGGGAACGAACGCACGAGTGAGGGCGAGATGCCGCGGAAGAAGCGCGGCGCGCCGCCTTCCTTGTACAGCTGCCTGGCGCAGTCCACGACGCCGCTGTAGCGCGGCTTGTCGAGTCGGTCGGCCTGGATGACCGACTTGATCGTGTCCACGGGGAACACCACGAGCCAGTACATGAACCCCGCGTAGCCTCCCGCCACGGCTATCGACTGGTATGTGCGCACGTGCGCTTGCTCGGGCGTGAGCTCGGGCTTGGAGTGCACAAACTTGTCGAGCAAAAACTGTTTGCCGGTCTCGTACGCCAAAAAATAGGCCGTGTTGCCCATCATCTCGCGCTGCGCAAAGGGCACGACGCCACGGTAGAGCCCGCGCAGGCCGTTCTGCCTGTACACTTCGGTGACGCACTGCCAGTTGCTTATCCGCGATCGCGCGTGGACGTGCTGGGTCTGCATGCGCAGCTTGACAACTTCAAACGGCGTGTACAAGAACGACTCGGTGAGCCCCGTGGACATGGCGGCCGCGACTAACGACCAGCGCGGCTTGTCTTCGAAAAAGTACTTGGAGTAAAAGTACCGGTACTGCCCCATCAGCCCAAATAGCACGGATGCACTGGATAGGTGTGAACGACAACAACAATAACGTCAATGGTTGCCGCATGTAGAATCTCTATCTAATCAATCGACAACACAATACCTGATCGCGGACCGCACGATCTGCGGGGACGCGCCGCGGTAGAGCGAGCTCACGCCACCTTCGCGCACGCTCTGCTGCAGCACCTGGATGGGCCCGGCGCCGTTCTGCTGGGTCTGCATGCGCGCTTTGACCGTCTCGAGCGGATAGCCCACGACGGCCTCGCAGCCGCCACCGACGATGCCGCTGACAAAGTTCTTGGCCGTGACCACCGCGAGCGACGGCTCCGTCTCGGTCGCCAAGTGGACGTGTGCATGCGCGTGGTCTAACGCGTTGACGTCGGCGTCCGACGCGCCCAGCGACGACGATTCGCACCGCGCCGCCATGATGATTATTGGTGAATTGGCTGAACTGCTCGCTGACGCATGAGTGGGCAGCGGGGTGGACACTAATTTCCACCAATGGTAGTGGGTTTGATAGTATTTTAGCCAATGAAATGTTTCTTGAAGACGATGGCACTGATGAGATGCCTGTTTGATGAGATGCCGGTTCGAATGGGGCCTTCAATTTTTCCCCGCGATCTTGCGCACGTGAGAAGCGACGAAGCAACCGCGCTATCCACATCACTGGCATCTCCTTACTACTGTGAAACAGCGTCGGAATCATTTTACTCTCCGAATCAACGTTGATGTACAGTAGGCGATGAGGGGTGAGCGATGGCGGTTTGCGCATTGTTGACAGTGAGAATAGACCAGTCTTTGAGTGTTGGCAGTGTGGCCCACATCATCAAACGTGCTGACCACGAGGAAAACCAAGAGGAAAGATGGCTACAGTCCAATCTACCACAGTGCATGCATGAACCCGCCGACTTCCACCAACTGTGGGAAATTCTGCAACCATAGGACGAAAAACAGTACTGTACAGACAAGGTTTGTACTCTCGATGGTGAGTTCAAAACTCTCAATGAATTTTTCATTTGACGAGACTGGGAGTGGGGGAGGGGGGGGAGCTGCTGCCTTTGGATGGCAAACTCCATTTTGCATCAGCATCCGATCTGATTCGCTTTGAGGTGGTCCACTCGACCGAACCCCAATTGACTGCCTTCAAACACAGCAGGCCAACAGTGCCCTATCTGAGCTAGTGCCCAGTCCGAAACATGACCACCGACAGCTCCACACCGCCTCCTCCTCCTCCTCCTGCTGCCGTGCCTCCCGCGCCCGCTGCGTCGACGCCAAAGCGCAGTCGCTGGCGGCGCCTGCGCTTCCACAGCAGCAAGGCGTCGGCGTCGGCAGTCGCGTCCAGCGCCGCGCAAGGGCCGCACGGTGACGTCCTGAAACAAGGCTTTCTGCTCAAAAAGGGCCACCGCCTGCCCACGACCAAGCAGCGCTACTTCGTGCTGCAGCCGCAGCTGCTGAGCTACTTCCGCCCCAAGCACGGCGTGAGCGTGGCAACGGATGCGAATGCGGTCGACGCGCCGCCGCCCGTGACGGACGCGCGTCACCTCAAAGGCGTGATCGAGCTCGCGCCCAGCGACCTCGTCACGCCCGTCGCCACCTCGCGCCACTGGTTCCTCGTCCAGAAGCTCAGTGGGCCCGACGGCAAGAGCTACAAACTGGAGCTGCGCGGTTAGACGTCTACTACTGCTCGATGGTTGTGTGTTGTTTGCATGAGTCTAACCACTGGCTCGTTGTGGTTGTCGTTGTGGAACAAAAACATAAACACAAAACCACCAAAACAGCGTCGTCGCCCGAAGAGCGCCAGCAGTGGATCGACGCCATACGAGCCGCGACGCGGGTGCGTCATCTCCCTTTAGTTTGGGATCCTGGTCCGCTGTTAACTCGATCCTGTGGGTGTTGTGTGGGTGTCGGTGTGGTGTTAACAGCACGGGACGGCGTCCACGGCCGCGCAAACAGCGCGCGAGGCCGAGCGCGTGAGGCAGCTCACGCGCACGTTCACGATGCTGCGCGTGCGCGACGCCTCGCTGCTCTCAACGGTGCTGCGGACGGAGAAGCGGACGCAGACGAGCCATCCACTGGTCTCCTCGCCCTCGGCCGTGGACCTGCGCGCCTCCTTCCAGACGTTCCACGAGCTCGTACTTCTGCAGGCGCTGGTGACGCAGATCCAGAACAACTGGGGCCCGCCCGACGCCTGGACATGTGACCAGTACGACGCGCTCGTGGAGAGCGTAGCGCTGGCGCAGCACCAGAGCCAGAGCCAGAGCCAGCGAAGTGCTCGTCACGACGGCGATGGCGACGACGACGCATCAGTGCTGCGCGTCGCGAGGGCGCTGCAGTACGCGTTTGAGGAGATCCCAGACAACCAGCACAAGCTGCTCGCTCGCCAGCGCGCGGCGTCGGCGGCCGTGGCCACCCAGCTGCTGCCGCCGGTTGGACTGTCTCTCCACGGGTCGTTTGTCAGCGGCGGCAGTGGCGGAGACGGTCGCCTGCGCTGCCCGACCATCTACAGCTACTTGTCCACGTTCGAGCGGCTGGCGCATGGTGACTCGGACCAGCGGCTGTCTAGTGACTCGGAGCGCTCGTCCTCTCTCTCGTCGGCTAGTACTGCTGGTACAAGCGCTCGGTCGTCGCTGACGGACGGAGGCAGCTCGCAGCTGTTGTCGCCTCGCTCGGCCACGCTCGCCAAGTACGCGCACTTGTATCTGGAAGAGGAAGGGCGCCACCGCAGGCCCTGGAGCTGGGAGCGTGTCACGGGCGACGAGCTCTTCGAGTCGGAGCCACTCGCACAAAACCGAGAGAAAGCAGCAGCCGCCGACGAGCTCACCACACGTCTCGCCAACCGTTTTGACCATGGCGACCGCATTTACAGCTACCTGCGCCACCACACGCTGCTGTTCGTCAACCCCAACCGCGTGCTCAAGACCAACAAGTTTACTTCCATCTACGACGAGCAGGTCGTGCTCGTGTACGCGCAGACGCCGTTCGCGCAGACGCAGCTGGCGCCGCATCCGTTCGCCATGGCGAAGCAGGCGCTCTTACGCTTGTTCTTTTCGGGGTCCAAACGCCAGTCCATGGTGCTGTCGGGCGACAGCGGCAGCGGCAAGACCGAACTCGCCAAGGAGCTGCTCAAGTACACGGTGCTCACCGCGCAGCCAGCGGCGGCAAGCCGCCACGTCGTGCTGTACACGAGCTCCACCAAGAGCACGCTCCAGATGCGCAACGAAGAGACGCGCACGCTCGACCTGCTCCACGCCAAGGGCGTCACCGATTACGCGGTCGTGCTGCTGGACCTCGCGCCAGAGAAATGGGCCGAGATGACCAGCGTCAGCAAGAGCAAGCGGCTGCCGCAGGTCCACATCGACGGGCTCTTTTTCGGGTTCTACGAGACGCTCCAGCGGCTGGAAGACGAAGAGCAGCTGCGCATGTACTTCTACAACCCGCACGTCGCCCACCAGCTGAGCTCGGTGCTGGATTCCAACATTCTGTTGGAGGCTTTTGCGCACGCGTCCACGCCGCTGAACGCCAACTCGTCGCGATACGCCAAGCGCGTGGAGATCCACGTGGTCTACGGACGCGACCCGGCGCAGTATCAGGTCGTCGGCTGCGAGATCGCCCCGTTTTTGCTGGAGAAATCGCGCGTCACTGCTTCGTCGGGCCAGCGCAACTTCCACGTGCTGTACGCGTTAGTCCACGGCGTCGACAGCGATGGCGCATTGGCTCGCGTGCTTCACTTGGAAGGCACCACGAGCGCGTCATTCAAATATCTCAGTGACCGAGAGGCGACGTCACTTCCCAACGAGAGAAGCGACGAGTGGAAGCGTAAAAAGGACGCCGAGCGGTTTTCCAACATTACAGCGGCCATGGAGACCGTAGCGATGGACGCCGAGCGACGTGAAGCCATCTTCCGCGTCTTGAGCGCCGTTTTGTGGCTTGGAAATCTCGATTTCACGGACTCAAAATCGACGTCAGGAGGTGGTGGGCTCGAGCTGGCGGGAGCAACAGCGAAGACAGAAATCTCCGTCGCGCAGGTGCTCCACGAGCTTCTCGCGCTGGAATCGCCGGAGGATGTAAACTCGCTGCTATTAATTCGCCGCGTGGAGATGGCGTCGACTGGTGAAACGTTCCACATGCAACTCGGCATCAGTCAGGCACGGTTTTTGCGCGATACCGTGGCTCGATTCCTCTACCAGATGGTGTTCCAGTTCGTCGTCAACCACGTGAACCGCACGACACAGTGTCCGCCCGACATGCGATCTTCTGCGCGCTCGGTGAGTCTCGTCGACATGTTCGGCTTTGAGAATTTCGTCGGCAGCGGCCAAGTCAACTCGCTCGAACAGTTGTGTGTCAACTATATGACCGAGAAGCTCGCGGCTGCCGAGCAGCAGCTCGTCGCCTTGCACTACCACGCTGGAGCGCCCATTTCGGCGCTCGAGCCCGCTGTGCTCTATCTGTTCGAGCACCCGCTGGGCATCTTTGCCACGCTGGAGGAGCAGACCGTGCTCCACCAGAGCGAGGGCGACGCGTCGGCGTCGGCGGCGAACGAGCAGAAGAAGAACGAGCTGTTTGTGCGCTATCTCTACCAGCGCAACCAGGCGCAGCTCGCTGCGCAGCCCTCGCAGCTCAAGCAGCACACGCTCCAGTTCCTCGTGCCGCACTCGCGGGACCTCGTCACGTACGACGCGCTGGATTTCGTCAAGAAGAACTCAGATTTCCAGCAGCTCGCACTGCTGCACACACTGGAAAAGTCGCAAAACGCGACGATTCAAGCAATGGTGCAGCTAATGAAACAGCAGCAGCAGCATCCGGATAGTGGTGCCAGTCGAAGCAGTGCGCGTGGACCGGTGGTCGGAAGTCTCACCACGCAGTTCCGCACCGAGATCCAGCGCCAAGTGGGTCTCTTCCACGAGCCGCTGTTCCTCCACTGCTTCCGCCCCAGCGCGAGCACGACGTGGAGCGGCGCGTCGCACGTGGATCCCGAGAATCTGTGCAAGCAGCTGCGAGCGCACCGCATCCCGCAGATCGTTCAGTTGTGCGCGGACAAGTCGTCCGCGTTTGAAGTGTCGGTGGACGCAAATCTGTTTCAGACGAGATACAACTGTCTGTTGGAATTTGCCGCTGAGCCGGCGAGAACGAGCGTTGGGACGCTGTGCGAGTTGTTGGAGACGACGCTCCGCGCCGTGTTGGACCTGTCCAGCACCAACAACGCAGACGAACGTCTTCTCCAGGCCGACGCCAACGCCACCGCCAACGCCAACGCCGACTCGGTGCGAGTCCGCTCGCTCCAGATCGCCGAGACTCTCGAGCTGCTGCTCGCGACGCGCCATTATGAGGCGGCGACGCGGCTGCAGGCGTGCGTGCGCATGGTGCGGACACGGCGGTGGTACCACGCGCTTCAGTCCGACCGCCGCGCGCTCACGCACGAGCTGCTGGCGCTGTACGGGCCTAGCAACCCGCGCAAGATCGAGCGCACGCTGCGCAAATACCAAGGCCGCGAGAGCGACCTGATGGCCAAGATCGCCGCCAAGAAGGCCGAGAAGGCGGCCATCGCGGAGATCGCGTCGGGCATGGAGAGCTACATGGCGCAGACGGGCTCGAGCGGACTGGACCCGCAGCTGCTGGAGCAGGTGCTGCGCGACCGTGAGATCCAGCGCCAGATTGCGCAGAGCGAGAGCCGTATCGTGGCGGCGCTGCGCGAGATGAGCTTGAACCCGCAGCAAGTACTGCCCAAGCAGCTCGCAGATCCGGAGCTGCGCGCGTTTTACCAGCGGATGCTCATGCTGATGCGGCAGCTGGTCACCGACAGACGACAACAGCAGCAGCAGCAGCAGATGCAGGACGCTAGTGAGGACATGGCTTTGTCGGCGGAGGCGAGTCTGGAGGACCGAGTGCGGCGGCTAGTGGCCAAGTACAAGCCCGTGTGGCGTCATATAGCGCGCCAACAGAGCCAAGTGTGGGCGGAAGCGCAGGACCGTCTGGACGAGATCGCCGACGAGCCGGAGATGCTGCTGTTCTACGCAGACGACGACGCGTTTGTGGCCGTGCTGACTGGCTTTGTCGAGTCTGTGGAGACGGCGATCAAAGCTGGCGGATTGAAGAGCAGCGAAAGGGATGGTTCTATCCCATCTGAAGAAGAAGAGAAGAGCGGGGAGGATCTGGTTGAAAAGCTGACCAACGTCGAGTTCAGCGCCACGCTCATGGCCGCCATGCAAGGCGATCCGTTCTTTGTGGACGCGCTGCAGTCGCCGCACGTTGTCACGGCCGTGCACCAGGTGAGCTCGTGAAAAGCTACAAATCAGGAGGATATGGGTCTAACAGGTGGGCATTTCGTTTGCAGCTGATGACGAACCGCGAGGCGTTCGTGGCGGCTCACGGCGGCCTGCGCTCGCCGCTGCTGCGCGAGTTTTTCCATCGGCTCGTTCGTCTCTCCGGTACGACCAAGTCCGCTGGTTGTTGGTCGCGATTGCTGGGTCGGTCGAGTTGTGACTTCTGACTTGTTGACATTCTACAGAGGAGACGCGCAGGCACCAATGATGAGGATGACGATGATGATGACAGCAGGCCCCACCCACATAGAGAGCGAGCGACTGGCCGTATATACAGGTTTACCAGACTTTATTTTTTTTTTCTTCTTTCATGCAAGAAGCACCAGCTCCGGATTTCTCTTTCTAGTACTTGAAGAACATGCCCGTGTCCTTCTCCTCCTTGACGATCTGCGGCAGCCCGCTCTCGCCCACTTCATCCAAAATCTTGCGTCGCTCCTCGTCGGCGGCCACCTGCTCGAACGTCTTGTCGCACTCGGCCGCGTGGACCTGCGCGAGCTCGGCGTACTCCAGGGCGCACTGCTTCATAAACTCGACCTCCTCGGTCGTGAGGTCGCGCAGGTAGCGCGCCGGCACGCCTGACCAGAGCTGGCCGCCGGGCACCTTCTTGCCCTTGGTCACGATCGAGCCGGCCGTGATGATCGACTGCGCGCCGACCACTGCGCCGTCCAGCACGTGCGCGCCCGTGCCGATGATGCAGTTGTCCTGGATCGTACACGCGTGGATGATGGACGACGGCCCGATGGTCACGTTGCTGCCGATCTTGGTCGGGATATCCTGGTGGATCTTGGCCACGTGGACCACGGCGTGGTCCTGGATGTTGGTGTTCTCGCCGATGCGGATAAAGTTGACGTCGCCGCGCACTGTCGCTCCGTACCACACCGAGCTGCCCTTGCCGATCGTCACGTCGCCGATCACCGACGCGTTGGGCGCCACGAATACGCCGGCTTCGGCTATTGGCGAGCGGCCAAGATTCCCGACAAAGCGCGTCGACGGGTTGACTAACACCAGCAAGAACGAAAAGACAAGAAAAAAAAAAGTTGTTGGGAAAAGGGACCAGAACGCGGCGAATACAAAGCCAAAACGCGCCGGAGCGGCGACGTACGGTGCTCCGTGTACGTGAGCTTGCCCTCAAGGGAGACGCCGACGCGGTCGAGCGACTGGCCGAGCGAGCGGAAGCTCTTGCCCACGACCTCGAGCGACTGCTTGAACATGCTCAATTGGCGCGGTTGCTTCGTGGATTGGCAAGCTTGTTTCCCGACGGTGCGGACCGAGCGGAGCCACAGATGGGAGCAGTTTGAAACAAGAAAAGTAGTTTAAAACAGTCACTACTTTCGTGGGTGCCACATATAATTGTGTGGACCACACCAGGATTTTCCTTAACTGATTAATAGAAGCCAAAGAGAAACCATGGAGCTGGTCGAGTTCGACTACTCGGTGCGCGTGCAGCTCGCGAGCCACGCGCTCTGCGCGCAGCAATCGCCCAGCGTTTCGCTCAAGCTGCAGCTGCGAGACGCCGATGGTGCCGACCGACCGGTGCGTAGTCGAACAGTTTTTTTGTTGTTTTCTTTGTATGGCGGAGATCAGGTCCGTTTCAGTATCACTTCCAACATGTTCGCCAGGTCATGCTCGAGCTGGACGCCGAGACGCTCCAGCAGGTGCTCAAGCAGTTTGCCACCATTCGTGCAGTGCGATTTTCTCTTTGACGGACGGCGCTGGAGCTTGTTCCAGTTTTGTACTAAGTCAGTGCAACACACATTGTTCGACAGGAACTCGACCGGAGGCGACCATGAGTCGAATGAATCGAAGCAACCGCGGGCAAATTCTAAATCGAATCAGCCAGATTCAAGCAAAAGCACCACGGAGGACGCAGCGGTCGATCCCTTCGTTCTATTTTTTTTTTTGCTTTCTTTTCTCCTACTCAGTCAAACGACGCCACGGGCTCGTCGTTCTGGCCGCGCAAGCGTCTCTAATGCGAGGGGCAATGGGGGTTCCTACACTTAGTCGTCCATGAAAAAGTAGTTGCCCGAGCCCTTCTGCTCCACGTCCTTGACCGACTTGTACTTGTTGATCCGCGGGCGGAAGTTGGTCGGGTCCCGTCGGAACGTGATCTCGAGCTGCTTGAGGAACGTGTTCATGCCCGAAAGCAGGTTCTGCGGCGTGTGGGCCGTGCACTCGATGCCCGGTCGGCCCGAGTACACGACCACGCGGTCGGCCAAGTAGGTGGCCATGATGAAATCGTGCTCCACGATGAACGCCGTCTTCTTCGAGTGCAGGATGAAGCGCTTGATCACCTTGGCGGCCAAGATACGCTGCTCCGAGTCCAAGTACGCCGACGGCTCGTCGATCAGGTAGATGTCGGCGGGCTTGCCGAGACACAGCACGATCGCGACGCGCTGCAGCTCACCGCCTGAGAGGAACGGCACCGGCTGGTCGATGATGTTGTCGAGATTGAGCGGCTTGGTCACGTCGGTCGCAAACTGCGGGTGGATGATCGCCTCGCGGATGCGGCGGTGGAGCAGCTCACGGACCGTGCCCTGGAACTTGGGCGCGATCTTCTGCGGCTTGTAGCTGACCACGGAAGTGTCGTAGCGGAGCGCGCACGCGTCCAGCTTGTCCTCGTCGTTCTCGGCCTCGGCCTGCTCCATCTCGTCCGACTTGAGCAGACCTGCGAGCATGCGGATGAACGTGGTCTTGCCGGTGCCGTTCTCGCCCAGCATACAGATGATCTCCGAGTTGGTAAAGTCGCCCGTCTCGACATGGAGCTTGAACGTGGTCTCCTTCTTCTTGGACAGCAGCGTCTTGGTCATGGACGGGTACGTGAACGTGTTGGCCGCGGTGCCGTCGTTGGCGGCGTACTCGTCCGCGGTCTGCGCCACTTTGAACGTGAGCTCTTCCGTGCGGAAACGCAGGTTCTCGGTCGGCACGAAACCGGACAAAAAGATGTTGATACCTTCGCGCACGCTGAAAGGCATGGTCACGACGCCGTAGGCGCTCGGCATGCCGTACAGCACGCAGATGAAATCGGACAAGTAGTCCAACACGCTCAGATCGTGCTCGACGCAGATCACGTACGACTTGTTGTCGTTCTCGACCATCGAGCGGATCACGAGCGCGGCCTTGAGGCGCTGGCTCACATCCAAGTACGACGACGGCTCGTCAAACATGTAAATGTCCGCCTTTTGCACGGCGACGACCGCGATCGCAAAGCGCTGCAGCTCGCCGCCCGACAGGTTCTCAATGTCGCGATCCTGCACGTGGACAAGGTCGAGCTCTTTCATAAAATGCTCGAGCATGCCTTCCTTGGCGCACTTGGCCGTGAGGATCTCGAGCACTTTGCCCTTGACGGCCTTGGGGATGTTGTCCACGTACTGCGGCTTGGTGATCGCGTTCAGGTTATCCTCCAAGATGCGCGTAAAGTAGTTCTGCAGCTCCGAGCCGCGAAAGTACGTGAGGATCTCCTGCCACTCGGGCGGGTTGTCGAAGCGGCCGAGGTTGGGCTTGAGCTTGCCCGCGAGGATGCGCAGCGCCGTCGACTTGCCAATGCCGTTGGTACCCACTAGGCCAAGCACCTGGCCCGGGCGCGGCATGGGCAGACGGTGCAGCTTGAAGGAGTTGGCGCTGTAGCGGTGGGTCGTGTTGCTGGCCAGGTCCTTGGGCAGGTTGATGATGTCGATGGCTTCAAAGGGACACTTCTTGACGCAGATACCGCACCCAATGCAGAGCTATTGAGAGGAAGACACAGATAAAGGTGAGACCAGAGACCCACTTGAATAGTAGCCCGCTGGACCACAGGAATGGGGGGACTAACCTCCTCCGAGATGAACGCGACCTTGGTCTTGGGCGTGACCTCGATACAGAGCTTGCCTGTTTAGACAAAGCGGAAGGTTAGACATAGGCGGTTAGACTCGGAGATGGACTCGGATACCAAGTTCGACGCACCCATGCGCACCACCGGACACGACTTCTTGCATTCCTGGCGACACTTCTTGGGCTTGCACTTGTCCGAGCTGACGATGGCGATACGCGTCAGCTTGTCACTCATAGCGGACGAGGCGGAAGGGAGGGGAGGGGGCGGCACGCGCGGAGGAGGAGGAGCAGGAGGGGAGG